>PVKC010012145.1:0-24022 GCA_004027635.1 Crocidura indochinensis
AACCCATGAATGCCAATGCTCTTATATCCCTTGACAATGAACCCGTAAGATGCAGCAGCAACAGCTCCAGAGGTGCGGGGTGGAAAAAGGTGTTAGAACTTGGGGAGCAAGATAGGGGCTTGGATGCAAAAAGTGCAAGTGAGCATAGGGAGCGGGGAGGGCGATATTGGGTGAAGAAAGGAGGAGCAAACGAAGCTCTACCTGAAGCCAGTTACGCATTAGGAAATCTGCCCCAAAATGCAGAAAACAAACAAACAAATAAATAAACATTAAGCACGGTTTGTTTGGGTCCGGGTTACCGGGGACAGGACCAAAAGAGCAGGAGAGGATAAGCAGCGGCTTGCAGGGCGGGCGTTGCATCTGGGCCTTTGCAAAAAGCAAAGGGGGGGGGGGGACCTAGTCGAGCACACCCACCCCCCACCCCTCGCGCTCGGGCTGAGAGTTCGGGGAGATCCGGGAGCAGCCGCCTGATTGACAGCTCGAAATCCGATCTGCTGAAAGAACCGGGGAGCCAATGAGAAGCAGCGATCCATCCATCAGTGGGGCTCGGAGGCCCCTGGAGGAGAAGTAGAGGAAAAACCGTCCAATTGAGTTCGGGCAGAGGCGCCTTCGGTTTGCCGGGGGGGACGTGCTCACGGGCACTAATTCATGTTTTTTTTTTACTCAATTTGGAGGGAATTGCTTTCTTTCTTTCTTCCTTTTGAATTATAGTTTATTTGCATTTTTTTTATTTGTGCAGCTGTTCGCATAACGTGGCCTTCAGGTGGGTCGTTGCAGCAACTTTTTGTATTTTTCAATGTCTCTCCGGATCATTGCATGTTTGTGGGTTTTGCAAAGTCTCTTTAGCAGAGAGGTGCCTCTGTCTCTTTAGTCCCGTTAGGTGCAAAAAAAAAAAAATAATAAATATATAAGGCAGTAAGTGTCGGTGATTCGCCATTGCTAGTTTTCTGCACATGCTGGCTGCCTGAAACACCGAGACATTAAAAAACAAAACAAAACAAAATAAAATCCAAAAAACACACACATTACCTCTGGTTCGGAATTTTTTATTTTTCCTTTGCAACTGCCGAAAATTTGTCAATTGTGAACTCTTGGGGCTGTCTTGGAATCCAGGTGAAGGAGGGTTGGCTTTTTTATTTTGTGAATGGAACTGGGGAGGGTGATTAGCTATGCAAATCAAGAGCTTTCATTCATGCTTTTTTTTCCCTTTAAAGCCTAAAAAGCCATCTTGTCCCCCCTCTAGGTGGATTGCAACCCAGAACCCGAGGAAAATCTTCAGCTCAATGCTCCAAATAGACCCTATCCTGAGCTGAGATTGGCGAAGAGCAACGGAATGGATGGATTTTATGACCAGCAAGTGCCTTACATGGTCCCCCCTGTGAGTGATCAGTTGCAAAGTTACTGTTTTTATAAACTTGACTCTAAGGGAGGAGGTGGGGGGTGCAGGGGGAGGGAGAAGACGTGCAGGGAGGGGGCACAAGGGGGTTGGGATTTGCAGAGACTTTATCTGCTTTGTTGCCACTATAGGGCGACTCTTGTCTCTGCAAGCCCAAGCTTCAAAAATGAGCTTACCTTTCAGTGATTTGAATAAGGCATCGTTTTGTTTTTAAGACCCCCCCCCTTTTTTTTTTCTTATTAAAGCACCCAAGATGAGTGGAAGAGGCGAGACAGGGCAGCCGCAGCTAAAGTTTTGGGCTGGGTTTGTCTGCCACATTGGAAAGAACGAAGTTGAGAAAATGCTGACTTTTTGTTTACATGGGGTGTTTGGGTGTATTATTATTATTGTTAATTTCCCTTTTCTCTCTGTCTTTTTCTCTCCATTCTCTATAGAGGGGTGGTTATCAGTGAATATTTTTACTGTGCTTTATTTTGCTTTGATCCAGCCTTAAACAAAAAATAACAAAAAACGACTTTATGTGTACTTGCTTCATGTTGTTTTCATGCTGAGATCCCATGAATAAATGACAGATGAGTCGTAGAAGCCTGTTAGAATCGTCTCTGAAAAACAACTCTCCCTGGCAGTTTATTTCTCAGTTTTCACTGTCAGATGAATCTAGAAAATGCATCTACGAATTTATAGACTATGGAGGTTTATTTTATTTTATTTTTTATAGACTATGGAGGTTTATTTTATTTTATTTTTTAATTTAAAAGGAGCATCCCGTAGGTTGAGAAATGCATGCTTTTTTTTTTCCCTGTGTGACATCTAAGGTTTCCATTTCTTTTAAAAGGATTTTATCTTTCTTTCTGTAGAGTCAGCGTGGGAGAAATTGTAACGAGAAACCAACAAATGTCAGGAAAAGAAAATTCATTAACAGAGATCTGGCTCATGATTCAGAAGGTGAGGTTTGTTGGGGGGCTGGATTTCATTCTTTTACCTAGCCTCCCCTCCATCATAAAAATAAGGAGCTAGGGCACTTCAGACTTATATAACAAATTTCATTTTCCAATTTACTCATTTAAGGAAAACTTTTACTTAGCATTAACATAATGCAACAACTTGTAATGTGTAATGTTTTGGGATCCTATCTCAGACAAATAACACTTAAATGTGACATTAAAAATATTATTATTTTGTCTTTATCTTTGCCCATATGGATTATAGTCCATACACTAAAGTAAAAAAATTTAAATGTCCAATATAGGACATATTAAGCAACTCAATACATAGCCTAATTTTTTTTTCTATTTAATAGAAATTAGGCTTCTATGGAAGTAAGTGTGCATTCTAGCTTGACACAAAAGCCATTCTCTATTAGAAAGTTTTTCATGATGGTTTGATGACTGCCTGCTAGGGTCAAATGATCCTATTTATTGATCACAAAGGCATTTGCTAAGTCATAATTAGGCCTAATTAATAATTATAATACCTATTGGGGAAATTAGAGTACAGGCTCCTTTTATGATTTGTTGGTAGGAGGTCAGTATATTGCAAATTATTTCAGTCATATGGAGCCTTCATAACAAATGTAATATATTTAGTGGAGTTAACAAAAGTTCAGCTTGCAAGTTTGATCAGGTATGCTGAATTCGGAAACTTCCACAAATCTTCATGTTCATTGGACACCCTTTCTCTTCCCCAATCTGACACAAGAATTCCAAGTTGAGGAAACAGGTACTGGGAAATTAATCTTTCACTTGTGTATTTTTTTTCTTAAAAATCTTGTATTTTAAGTTTTCTCTTAGTTTTGAGGCACTGTAACTGAGAATAGAATACACTGAGAAATAGGTCATATACTGGAATTATCTTTCATTTAAGATTATTGAAGATACAGGTATTTTCAAAATTTATATTTCTTGTATAGTATAGTAAGTGTTGAATATACTTAAAAGTGGGAGAAGCTCTGGTTAGACACACCTTTGCTTCATCCTTTTTCTGAATCACAGTGTTGTTGTATTTTGCTGTTCCTTGGCTGATTGATTAAGCTATTAATTAAAAAAAGGAAAACAAGATAATATAATAGACTATATATTCAGCTGGCAAAAAAGTATCCTAAAGTTTTGCAAAATTGCCATTCGAATGGGTAGGTTGTTAATTTAAATGCTTTATTTATTTTTTTAATGATTGACTCCTTACCCCGTACTAAAAAACAATTTTAGGACATTTTCCTTAAATGTAGTCTCAAGATTTGCCAATTTTGTGTTTGTCTTTGACTTGTTTTGTAGAACTCTTTCAAGATCTAAGTCAATTACAGGAAACATGGCTTGCAGAAGGTAAGGCAAAACAACAACAAAAATGCTTTAAAAGGAGGGGAAAAGCAACTCTAGAAGGGAAAAAAAATACTGAACTTGCTGTCTTAATGTTCAGCCCAATTAATTGAGCTCTAAAAGAGCCACCTCATGTGTCATGCATACATTAGAACCTCTGATGAGTTTGTCTTTGGGGACTCTGGGGCTGCACTACCCAGTGTCATCACAAATTACCAGGAGAAATTGCTTCCAGCTCACAATCACATCTGCTTTTGGCAAGAACTAATGCACCAAGACTTCAAGTTCTCAGCCTCTGTTCAGATTTTAATTGCAATTGATCAGGTTTATATTCTTGTACCTCGAGAGACCTCCAAGAGCCAGAACTGGGCTGCTGTTTGTTGCCTTAAAGAGCAGCACATATTATTATTGGGTGTTCTGGTGGAGAGGACTTTTCTGATGGCAGAAATTAGTTTCTCTGGGTTCATCAGGACGGGATGCTTCAAGATTTAAGTGCAAGTGTCTTCTTTCCACCTTGTTCCCAACACAGAGCCTTAGGTGTGTATTCCATTCTTTAGGAAAACTTAGCAATTTGAAAAGAAACCTTTGGAGGACTGAGGATTGTAAAAATTTTTTGTTTGTTTATTTATTACAGTTATGTGATGTTTGTTGAAACTGACCTTTGCTAGTATGTCACTTTTATTGGGATTGATTTAAGGGAGGGAAAAGACATTTTAAAAATGTACATTTATTTTGGATATAATTTTACTTTTCATCTTCCAGATATGTTTGAAACTTGACTTTGTATGAACAGTGAGGTTTAATATACTTCAGTCCAGTTTTGTTGCAGCTTGAGAAATGTCTTGTGTTAGAGATTTGGTTGGCATTCACAATTTTTAATTATTCTCAAATTTGTCATGTTCATAGTGAATAAGAAGTTTATTTTAGCTATATTTGTGGAAGCACAGAAAGAGAAAAGGATAGATATTTGAGGAGGAAACAAAACTTTATTTCTATTCTGACTTTTAATAGAAAACAAATCTTGCAACAGATTTTTCAAGATAAGACAGTGATCTTTTTAAAGGGCATTTTACTGTGGCTGTAGCTACTTTTTGGGTTGTACTGTGTTTTATCAGTAGTACTGTCTACAGTGGTTCAAATTGCTTTTAGCATGTAAAATGAGTTTTTTTGTTTTGCTAATATTCGAGTTCTCCAAAGAGCTTTTTGCAGCAATCTGTAAGAATTTCTTCCTTTAATTACTTTTCCTGATAATCCTTTGTCAAGGTGATTGTATGTTAGTGAAAGGTAAGTAGTAACACAAGTTTTAGTTTCATTTAGAGATCATTTTGCTTTTTTCTCGTAAATGAAATTTATTGCAATAGAGTCTTTTTTATTACAGCATTCGCCTTAAAATGCAACATAACTTTTTTAAGAAAAGAAAAATTGCACCGAGATTCTTTGTATTTAGTTTATCCCCAGTTTTGCAAAGCTGAAGTTGTGAAGAGCATTAATGCTTGTAAGGGAATTTCTTCACTTATGCAAATAAGTTAAAATGCCTCTTAATTGTCTTGGAAGATTTATTAGTTCTTAAGATGTTTAAAGTCACTTGTATTTACTAGCAGATTTAGAATGTGATTAACAACTCTTTTTGGAATTTTGAAGTCTGGAAAGTGTGGAATCCATGACGGATCCCACTATCTATATTCAGAATCATGTTTTTCTTGCTTTTAACTTGTTTTGCTTCTTTGTTGCTGAGATAAATGCTTTGAATGATTTAATTCTTAAGACTGCACGATTTCTCACCTGTGATTCTTAATATAACTAAGTAAAATTTGTGTATTTAGTTTTATAGTGAATAAACCTAGAAAATGACTGAGGCATTTGGTGGAGTATGGATTTTTGCTTAGAAAAGGAGTTAATAAGCTTAAATGAGTACAAGAATTAGTCCTTGGAGCATTTTATTGAATGCCCAGGTGGACTACTTTGTACAAACTCTGGGAAAAATTGCATTTTAAAATAATTTAAACAATTCCTAGGATAACTTATAGAAATTATTATTGAAGCAAAATTGTTAATAAGATTTAAACAAGCCAATAATAAGCATTTTCCTTTTCTTTTCCTATTAATAGTCTACCCATTATTTTTATTGTTGGCAATAAAATATATTATCTGACTTTGTCACTTTAACTTGTTTTATCCCTTGTTTTAAACAATGTTAGCTTAGATTAGATCTAAAATTTCCACTAACTTATTCATAGCTAGTTTTGTCCATTTATATCCATTTATATCTGGACTTTCAGAAATTAAAACATTGGTATTTCGACTAACTGTATATTGTTTATGTGTTTCTTTTCATAATACTTTGGGACCAAACAATGAGCATAAAACTTTAAGGCTCTTCAGTTTTAAAGCTTTTAAAGAAGCTTTATTCATTGGTTATTAGCCAAGTTTCTGCCATGAGTTAAAATCCCACTGGGAACTTAAACAGGTCTGAAAATCTTAATAGACATAAGAATCTAGTTAGAATCTAATTAGACCAAAAATCTTATGTCATAAGAAAATCATGTTTTGTTTTTTTAAAAAGTTACTGTCACTAGACCCTTCGAAAAGGATATAATATAGCATCTTTTGTTTCCTGTACAGATTTCTGTAAATTAGACCAAAGTTGCAACATACAAATCAATCATAGGTAAATTATTACTAATTATAAAATGTATTTCATGTTGGAAGGGAAGTTAGGTTAGATGAAGCAGTACTTTTTGAGGGTAGAGTTCAAACTAGTACTTCCAAGCCCATAAAATCTAGTGTAAAAATTTGCTTTTATTCTTTCCCCCAAATTATTGTCCATTTAGGATCTATAAAAAGTTTTTGAAGAATGTCACTTTTTCATTAAATAAGTTACCATGTACTTGACACTACATAGTACAATATCAGCAGTAGTTTAAAAAAATAGAAAATAAAACTATTTAAATTTTTATCATGGCTTCTTTAAATTGTAACCTAACTCTGACCACTGTTTATTAATTCTTTGTCTTTTGAATTAGATTACTACTGACAGAAAGGCCATTTCAATTATTTCACGTAGTGAAATAATGTGTTCAAATATTAACACTGACAACATCATAGTAACTACTTATTCTCGAAAAACCTCTTTTCAGTGATGCTTTTCCATAAGGTGTCCTAAAAGTTCATTTTTTAAATGAGCGTTTTTATGTGTGGGATTCAAAAGAGAAGGCTGTCAGATTCAGTAGAACAATGATAGACACTTCTCTAAAGTTGCTTATTAAAGGTTGCCTCATAACATATCTTAAGGAGAAATCAAATTTTACATGTAGCTGATCTCATTTCAGATCTGAAGATGTTATTTTTGGTGTCTGTTTAGATATCTAGTTTCTGAGGTTTCTTTTCTTTTCATCAGCATATTCTAAGGAAAAGGCAACACTTTGCTGGATCACTTAAAATATTGTGAATGCTGATAAATGGGTTCAGTCTGGTTTCACTGTGAGGGTAACTGAGTCAGTTTTGTTTCTAAGAACAACCTTTTGACAGTCAAACATTGTTCCTTTGCTCTGTTGTTTTACTTTTTTCCAAATAATTGACCAACTTCAGGGTGTCACTGTCTTCTCAATTCACTTTAGTAACTGATATAAAACTTGCTCAAATAATTGATTACAAATTCCCATCAGGATGCACTATTGTAATTTGCTATATGCAACACCATCTACAATACACAGTCGTCACAATGCCCTCATTTGTATTATCAAAAATGACATTGTCTTTCTTAAAATGGAACATCAGTGGAATATGTGCTTATTTTTATTGTTGCTGTTGTTTTAAATATGCTCAGATTTTAAAAACATCACTTATGTTTTCTAAAAGAAAAGAGTTGATTATTAAGTGACAACAGCATTTCCAAATTCTTCCCTTGATGAACCTGGGGTTTCTTTTCATGAAGGTTTGGGCTAGGGTCTTACTACTTCTCTTTTTGTTCTACCAGAAAACATCCTCAAAAACAGACTTCTCATTTTCAATTGATTCAAAGTAGCAGGTATTTATTATTTTTATTTATATTATTTTTATTCCTAAATATGGATTGCCAATTCTAGAAAGACTTTTTAACTAAATCTATTTGAAAATGAGAAAAGTTTTTAAGAATAAGATGTGAATTTGGTTTAATCTCAGTATAGTTTTTACAGCGGGTCTTAATAAATGTTACTGAAATACCGCTGACTTTACAGCAACTACGAAATTCATAATAAAACTTTATTCCCTTTGACCTGGTCTTATCATGTACTTAAAATAGAAATATATTGAAAACAATACAGTCAGTTCTCTGAAGCAGTAAAAAAAAATGGTGACAAAAAACTCTGAGCTTTTACTTAAATCTTCAAATGATTCTAGGTCACTTGTGTTAACAAATTTAAACTGATTTGAGACAAAACACAGTTAAAATGGACTGTTCTCTTTATTTTGGAGCATGTCGAATGTCTTTATCAATAATGAAAGAGGTTTGTCATGGGGAAAGAGTGCCTTTTAGGGTATGTTTAAATATGTTTGTACTCCACATTAATTAATGCTTATACATAGGTGCAGTTATTTTAATGTGAAAAGCGGATGCGGTATAAAACCAGGCTTAGTGGTCTCATGATTATTTTGTTCCGTGGCCTGAAGCTTCATTTCAAGATTAAACAGAATGCCACTGTGCAAAAGTTGACTTTCTTGCTTTTTTTTTTTTTTTACTTTATTTCACATCAGATCTAAAGCTTTTTTTTTTTTTTATAAATAAAAGCTTTTTTCTAACCTTTTCAACCTAACCCCATGAAATGCTACACCTTTTAGTAATTACTTTCTATCTAACCTTAGATTAAGAACATTTACATACTAATAAGATAATGAAGCAAATTTTAATGATTTCCCCTGTTTCTTTTCTTCCATCCTTTCGCTTTCCCTCTTTCCTTTATGGCTCTGCAGTTTTGTTTAGACACAGGTCGGTAAGATTACCCTCATAAAACAGGGCTGGTTAAATCTGACATGTATTTAGACACGGGTTTGACTCTGTAAACTTTTCTGAAGTTGAAATATGCACCTAATGGTTCTGAGAAGGGATTTGAAACCGGAGCAATTAAATGAGTGTGTTTACAGTGCAAGTTGAAGTTGACTGGCTTTGGTTTTCTGGAAGGGTGTGACATGAAAAAGATTGCGGTTGGGCCACATGTCTAACACTGGACTGTGTTTTTGTGAATGGAGGCAGAGCTCCAGTTCTGCCTTCTTGTCTGGAGGAATTGCTGAAGAGATCAGCTGTCTCATTCACTGGCAGAAAGAGTGACTCATACTTCTTCCGCCTTGCTTGGCTCCAGGTCATTGTTACAGGGGCTAGAACTGGTTTTAATTAAATATTAACCCCTTTAGCTCTCGACAGTTGTTGACTTTGATTTTTTTTCCTGCCTTTATCTCAGGCTTGAAGGGAAAAATGCAACAGGCTTCTACTTTGTAAGGGAAACAGGGGACAGTTTTCCTTGCCTGTTAGCTAGTCTGCTTATTTTGAGATGCAAGTTTAAAAGAAAAATGAGAAAGTCAAGGCAAAATCCTATTTAAAAATCAAAGACATGTTTCTTAAGAAGAGCATTTAACATTACAAATGGAAGTTGAGTGATGATAATAATCTATTCTAATCGATAGGTCATGACTAATTCTGTATGTATGTTTCTCAGTTCTCTATAGAAAAAGAGGGGGAAAAATTCCCAAAACTATTGGGATAATAATCTAGATAAATAGTGCAGAGACGACCCTTTTAAAACTTAAATCTTGAGACTGCATGGCAACGTGCTATGAACTGTTAGAGCTGTTCTAGCTATTATCAATAAAATCCGCATGCTTAATCTTATTGAAAGCCTTTTATTGGTCTTTTAGTATATACTTTCCCTCCTTTTCCTTTCTTACTCTTTCCCTTCCTCTTTAATTACCTACGGTATGGAAACATTTTTCATTCCCCAAAGGTGATTATTTCAAGCATAACATAATAGAGAAGTAAAAAAAAAAAAGCCCCCTTTTTAAAGTTGGCTTCTATTGTTAATTTTACACTTTGGAGTCTGCCTTCCAACAATTTTTCAAGCAGTTTGCTTCTTCACAGAATTCTTATGAATTGTAGACCAAAAAAAGGAAATGTATGATAGGAGTGTGGCAATACTTTGTCATATTTTCCTTGCCCAGATCCAACTTGTGTTTTTAGTTAACTGCTCGCCTTTTATTCCCACTTCAAATTAGAGGTATCCTTAAACGTTTGTCTATTTAAGCAGCCTCCTGTTTCATTTGGTCTGGTCTCCTCGATTTCTTAAGAGGAGCTTTGTGAAAATATGAGTCATATGTTTTTTGTTAAAATTCTGTAATCTGTTCAGGCAGAAGTGTGAAGTATTTATTCAGTATGCTAAACAGTAAGAATAGAAATAGCAAGATTTATGATCATTGTTACAAATTATGAGTACAGCTACTTTCTGTATGTTGGTGAGGTATAACATGGTTGGTAAGGTTTCTGATTATTGGCTGCCCCCCCCCCCCATAAACAACACCTAGCAACACATTCATCAGATTCCTTAGGCTTTTCTTGTAATGAAATATATCATGGAGTTGAAACTTTCTCTTCTGATAGTAAGCAGCGAGTCTAGAGTGTAGGGCATTCATACTAACACATTCAATGTTATGCATGCTAACTTATAAAAAAGTATAGTAATTGCTATAGTTATTATCTTTATATCTCTATATTTGGCTCTCTGTAAATTGGGAAGGAAAATCAAAACACATGAATATGATTTTAAAACATTAGATTGTGGTTTCTACTATATTAAAACAATATTATGTATATTTTAACATAAAGATATTTTCAAGAGTTTTTCTCCATTTAGAATCTGTGAATGTGTGAAAATAAAATCAAGCTTTCTGCAACAAAAATAAAGTTTAGAACTTTAGGTGCATTTTTATACGTCTCCAATATGATTAAATAGAAGTAAAGATAAGAAGCTGGCATTGTAATATATGAAATATGTGTGTTTGTAAATTTAAAGTTGAAAAGTGGATGGTGGAGGACTAAATAAAGAGATTGGCATATATGGTATCAATTATGCCTGACACTTATATACTTTTATATATATTTAGATTGTTGTTTCAGTGAAACATAATAAAAATTTTTGCACTCTCTCTATTAAGTTGTAAGTACAGTGGCGTTTAAAGTGGTTAAATAATGTGACATAGTTCACACAACTGGCAAATTTTGGGACTATGATTTGAAGTTTATTTTATTTTAGGACCACATGGTACCATTGTAGGATACAAAGAAAAAGAAACAATAGATAATCAAGTAGACAATCAAATCTACTTCTATTCTAAGGGCAAAATTTCTAATTTATTGTTTTATTTGGTGACTTAAGTTAGGTTTTTATTTATTTATTTATTTTGTTTGTTTTTGGGTCACACCTGACACTCAGGGGTTACTACTGCCTTTGCACTTAGAAGTTGATTTTGGTAGGCTCGGGGTACCATATGGGATGCTGGGATTCGAATCACGGGCTGTTTGACTCAGCTGCTTGCAAGGCAAACACCTTATCTCTGTGCTATCTTTCTGCCCCCCCTAGACTCTGTTAATGAGATTAAATACTGTTCAACAAAAGAGAATTTTTTGAAAAGCTAAATATCAGAAGTGTATATTAGAAATATTGGCAAGTTCATCATTGTTCTTAATATGAAACATTTTATTCAGGCAAATTTTTCTGAGTTAATATTAAATAAGCTTTAAACATATAATACAAGTATTCAGATATATTTTGTTTATATAATTTCTATATAGAAATGTTAACTTACTTAATTTCTCTCCCAAAACTTTCAAGAGACTGATGATTTTATTCTTTTTTTTTTTTTTTTTGGTTTTTGGGTCATACCCGACAGTGCTCAGGGGTTATTCCTGACTCCATGCTCAGAAATCACTCCTGGCAGGCATGGGGGACCATATGGGGCACCGGGATTCGAACCGATGACCTTTTGCATGAAAGGCAAACGCCTTACCTCCATGCTATCTCCCAGGCCCCTGATGATTTTATTCTATATGTTCTATATTTGGTTTATATTATTTTCCAGGGTGCTTCTTAGAAAATTATGTTGGTTATAATATCATTTGATTGGATAAAATGTTCAGGATTAGATACTATAAAGTAGTCATAGATAATTTATAAAAGCAACCAGGCTTCTATTTTATATAGTTTATATGCATATATATTTGTGCTTATACATGAAAACTCATTTTTTTTTTGGTTTTTGGGTCACACCCGGCAGTGCTCAGGGGTTACTCCTGGCTCCATGCTCAGAAATTGCTCCTGGCAGGCACGGGGGACCATATGGGGTACCGGGATTCGAACCGATGACCTTTTGCATGAAAGGCAAACACCTTACCTCCATGCTATCTCCCGGGCCCCTCATTTTTTTTTTTTTTTTGATGTTTGGGTCACACCTGGTGATGCTCAGGAGTTACTCCTGGCTATGCACTCAGAAATTGCTGCTGACTTGGGGACCATATGGGATGCCAGGGGATCGAACAGTGGTTCTTCATGGGTCAGCCGTGTGCAAGGTAAACGCCCTACCTCTGCACCACTGCTCTGGCCCTTGACAATTCATTTTTATAAAAGTTAATTTATGATAGTCAAATCAGTTGTGATATTTTTGCAGAGAAAAATATACTTGTGTTTATTTTAAATTATTGCCAAGTACTTTAAGTCCTTCCTAGTCAGTATTTTTTCACTACTGAGAATTTTTTGAAGTTAATAATGATAAAACTGTGATATTCATTTCTTTAGTGAAGGATTGTTGCCAGTGAAATATTTTTGCCTGTAAAGAAGGGATTAAAACTTTTAACATTATATATTATTTTTATTATACTGACCATAATCCTCAAAATGTGTTTTATAATATATAACCAGAGTCAGTAGCAAAGCTTTTATTTAAAAAGAACCATCTCATAAATTGACCAAATTAAGGGCACACATTTTGAATTGTCATGATCTACTATACAATATAGTGACTATTCCAAAAACAGACATTTCAAATGTAGTGGAAGGAAGTATGGTAGCTGAAGGACTAATATAGTTAATATTTTAATTTAATATTTAACAGTGACAGTGAATGAATTAAAGAAACTTTGCTTCAGTTTTGTGGAATGAAACGTATAACTAATAGCAATACTGTAGCTCTTTTTATTTTGCATGCCACTTTGGTTTTCATCTGGCAGGTAAAACTCGGACTGTTTCTGTCCCCAATATATATATATATATACACACACATATATGTATATATATTCTTGTTTAATATGTTTTCTATTCAACATCTGTGATTGCTTCGGTTTCCTTACCTAAGTATTGCTATCCATCCCACTTTTAATGATGAGCTCACTGGCAAATAACCATGGTTTCGATATCAGCCTAGAAATGGTCTTGTTTTAAAGATCTTACTTGACATTCCTTATGCCTTGGCAGTGTCTCTCTTAATTTTTTTTTAATGTTTTCTTTTCTTCAGCTCAGGTACCTGACAATGATGAGCAGTTTGTACCAGACTATCAGGCTGAAAGTTGTAAGTATAGTATGACTCATCTCTTGAAATTGTCTTTGCCAGTTTCTTTCTTTAATTCTTTTTTTTTCTTGGTTGATTTTCACTTCTGGTGTCTGTTCTTGCATTGTGTCAGTGCACTTTTATCCTACAGTCATGAGATGATGTTTGTGACATCAGTGAACTCAGAGCTCCAAATAGTAGCCAAGGAAAATCAATTTAATTTGAGGATGGTCCTGTTCTTTGTAGTTTGTTCATGTTCTTGAAAAATAAACAGGGCCTAGATTAATAAATACACGTTTTTTTCTTCCAGATTATTAGTGTGTTTACAAGGAAAATAGTAGTCAAAAATCTGCCGAGACTATTTGTTGTGTAACACAAATTCAGGCTACACAGTCACTAGTTTATTGTATATCATACACTATGAACTGGCATGTTCTTTGATTTAAAATTTGGACTTGTTTTCTTGTTCCTGGATGTAATTACCAAAATCAAAATGGCCATTGGCTCCTCTTAGGACCTCTTCAGTGTTCCTTTCCCCAAAATTTGATCTGTGGCTCAACTGAGAGGGAATGCATGAAGAGAAATCCCTGGTGTGTGTACACCCCACCCCTTCTTTGCAGAGTGAATATTTTGGTTGTATAAACATAAAATTGCCTCAGGTTTCACTTTTTATATTTAGACCTTGCCATTCTACCAGGCAATAACAGCAATTGACGTGACATACTAATAGATGAAGACACTAGTAACATCTTGATTGTGGAACTGACTTTATACATTTTTATTCTGTTAACATCATTTAAACTCTTACTGGTATTATTTCTCAAGATCATTGATAGTTTCACAGGGGGCATTTCAGTAGCAGTAAGACATGTTTAATACCTTACCATTTAGTAAATCCATATTTTCACACCTAATATAAATCTAACTCAAATACAGGGCCTACTTTAAATAAAATGTTTATAAGACATGTTTTAAACTTTGTCTTAAATTTTTCAGGTCTCAAGGATTTTTATACTGATAAAACATTTTCTTAATTGTAGTAAAATATAACTGAAAATTTACCACTCTAATCTATTTAAGAGAATCTGGTTCTGTGGCATTAGTTATATATGTTAATGTACAGACATTGATATTTTATCCACATTCAGAATTTTCTCATTATCTCATATTCAAACTCTTTCATTCTAAAATCTAAATTTGACTTTGCTCCTACCTCTGGTAACTGGAGTACAATTAGCCAGACTTTGGATCCAAAGAGATTTTAAGTTATTTGATGTCTCAATATGGTTTCAGACATGATTTTAGGAAAGCATTTAGCTATACTGTCATTAGAGACTCTTAGAAACATGATGGCTAAGAATGATGACTGCAAGGCCTGTCCATCAGTTAAGTGTAGGAAGGGAATCAACATTTTTCACACTTCCCCTAATTGGAGGCACATGAATTCTTCTCAAAGTTAAACTTGTCATCTTAGTCCTTTTTGTTTGTTTGTTTTCTGTTGTTGTTGTTTTTGGTATTTGGGTAACAACCGGCAGTGCTCAGGAGTTACTCCTGGCTCCATGCTCAGAAATCACTCCTGGCAGGCTCGGAGGACCATATGGGATGCCGGGATTCGAACCACGTCCTTCTGCATGCAAGGCAAACACCTTACCTCCATGCTATCTCTCTGGCCCCATCATCTTAGTCTTGACACTAAGATGTGACTGTTCCTTGAATCATTCTTCATAGAAAATTAAAATTATATTATACCAAATAAATTGGTATCCCCAGAGATATTCTAGAAGTATTCCAAATGCCAGGATAAAATACCAGTCTAAAAATAATTTTTATTTCCTTTTCGTTGTTTGGTTTTTGGGACACATCTGGCAATGCTCAGGTAACTTACTCCTGGTTCCACACTCAAGAATTCTACCAGGCGTTATTTAGGGGACTATATGGAATGCTATGTTGACCAGGTGCAAGGCAAGCACACTCTCTATAGTATTACTGCTGTGGCCTCTTTTTTTATGGATATCTTTTCACTTCTATTTATTCTTAACTATTTTGCCTCTTTGCACATTCTCAGAGTGGTAAAGGTTTTTCGTTTCTTTCTTATAATACTTTGAGTTTTTCATCTTGACTTCTGCTCTTCTTTCCTCTTCTTTCCTCATTTCTTTGTCTTCCAACTTTTAGTCTTGTCTAACATTTGCTATGGTAATATATCTCAGAGAACTTTTTTATGATCTAAATATGTATATATACATATAAATATATAACTGGTTGTTATAATAGCTGTAAACTACATTGGCCTTTGGACACATGTACTGTGGCTAATGAGATCGAAATAATCATTTTTAATTTTTTAAAGATTGCCATGACCATCATTTTAAATAGACATACATATGTAATTATTGACCATTTATACTTAGCTGTTATTCTTATATTGTTATTTCTTGCTTGATTACTCTGTGGCTGTTTACTGAACATCTTATCCTAACCCTTTCAACCCATAGGTAACTTTGGCAGGTAAACCCCAATTTTCAATATTGACTGACACTCAGCAAGGCCAATATGGCAATCATTTTATGGGCCAGCATATCTCTTTAAGTCTGTTGCCTTGTTGGCAATGATGAGACAATATCATTCAAACTTAAACCTTTGATTTATTTTCTGTTCTCAGTTCTCTCATAAATCTCTGATTGCTTACCAAGTTGTTGATCCAACCTCCATAAACCTCTTTATTTCATGCCTTTACATTTCTATTTCAATACCTTTACATAGTTCATGTGCATATTCTTCCTTGATTGAACTTGTAAGTTAGCCTTTGAATAAAATTTTTGACCTTCTGTAATGTCATTGATACCTAATTAATTCTCTCCTTAAACTTTCTTTTGGGACAAAGTCATATGTTGATAGGTAACCAGATCTATAACTTGGATCTTTGTGTTCATTTCACTCTTTACTCTTGCTTTCTCAGCATCCTGTCCATCTAATCTCTCTTTTTAATTATTTTTTCAGTTCTCCACGTATTCTTTTATGGCACTTTGATCTCTAATAAACTATTTATTTTTTAACATTTCTACTTTGCTTCCCAGTTTGGTTTGAAGTCTGCTTCAGACTCATCTTATACCTAACCACTTTACATCTTCTGTTGCCTTTTCTTCTCTTTCTTACCTGCAAAATTAGATGCTATGGCATTGTGTATTTATTATATTATAACTCAAATTCATGTCTTTATAATAGAGATACCTCTTGTAACTGTCTTGAGTATTAGAAACATTTTCAGTATGCCTTGCATCTAGGTAAAATTGTCATCATAATCTCATAATCAGCTTCTTAGCCCTTAATTCCTGTTTTCAAAGTCCCAATATCCCTGTACTGTTGGAAATTTATGATTAAACTCTAAAGAAATACATACAGTTTTATGCAAGAAGAACATGTTGAAACCATGAAATGTGAGCCTAACATATTTTAAAATGCTTAACTTTTATTTGATCTAAATTATGAATAACTTAACAATTTTGCCAGTAACTCTGGGACTTGTGAATGAAACTTCTAAGTATAATAGAAACTTGCAGAGATAAAAGTCAATCTGAGATAGTAGTTGCAAAGAAAGGAGAAGTGTGTTTTCTGTTTCCACTTATGTATAGGATTATTGTTATTTAGGCGATGGGACCAGCTAATTTCTATTCTCACTAAGGGCCGAAAAGGAAGGAAATGTTTTAAAGTAAGGACTAGGGTATTGGATTTGATTCTAATGTGGTATGTTCTGGTTGGAAAATGGTTGTTTAGTATTAGAAGTGGAAGGTTGTATTGTAAAATGTTTGATTCTTGTCTGTCTGGAAATGCTTAGTGATGCTGAAGGTATCCAATCTCTAGGAATAGAAAGAAACTCCATCCCTCCTCTGTGGCCTATCTACACAGATTGTATGGGATATTTTTTCAAATGTGAATAATCAAATTCTCTTACATATCTCAATCAAATCTTATGCTTCTGGTTTTTGCTTTTAGTGCTTTCGTTCTGTGATAAATATAGGTTGGCAGAATAAACAAATAAGATTCTACTCAACATTAGATTACAGAACATTCACTTGACTCGACATTGAAATAAGCCTACACTGAAGAATAGAGATCAGAATATTCAGAAATGGTAGAAAACGAGACTAAATCATAACACTTTGATATTCTAAAAATATGCCTGAGAACACTTTGTATTAATTTACAAAATATATCAGTTGGAAATGGGAATCTAATAATTGCACTGTAGTTTTCTAACCTTTCAAATATGCCAGTGTTTGAAAAATTCATGAACTAATAGCAAATGAGCAAAGACTCCTTACATTTTATCCAAAAAATGAATG
This sequence comes from Crocidura indochinensis, assembly GCA_004027635.1. NCBI lineage: Eukaryota > Metazoa > Chordata > Mammalia > Eulipotyphla > Soricidae > Crocidura > Crocidura indochinensis. Next base: position 17,613 of record PVKC010012145.1, read on the forward strand.
AAGTCTTAAGAAATAATTCTGAGGCTAGAGTGGTGACAGGGAGCGGTAAGGTGTTTGCCTTGCCTGCGCTAGCCTAGGATGGACAGTGGTTCAATCCCCCTGGTGTCTCAGATGGTCTCCCAAGCCAGGAGCAATTTCTGAGCGCATAGCCAGGAATAACCCCTGAAAATAGTCCCCTCCAAAAAAAACAAACAATAAAATAAATAATTTTTGTGATTCTAACAATTTTCTTAGAAACAAATCTTTCCAGAACTTGGAGACTTCGTTGAAAAAAAAAAAGTTACTTCAGGATATGTGTTAGTCTAGAGGAAATAGGATTGCTTATGAAAAGGTTCATTTGGGGTACACTGGAGTGATAGCATAGCAGATAGGGCTTTTGCCTTGCATGCAGCCTCCCCAGATTCAATTGCTGGTATTGCATGTTTTCTTGTGCCCATCAGGGGTGATTCCTGAATGCAAGCTAGCAAAAAATCCTGAATACTGCTGGAGCCGGGTGTGGCCTCCAAACAAAAATTATTTGCATCATAGATAGAATTTTTTTGGTTCATAAATAGATTTATTTTCCCAAAGCAAACACAAATTTGTATATGAATTGAAATATTGTAAACCATATGTTTTAAATTTATCATGCTTATTGTTATATTTAAATCATTTACTTCACTAATCACTCCGGTTCCTCAAGTTGCTTTCTTTTCAATCTTTTAAAGTCTGATACTTTATTTCCTTCTTTACAAAATTACTTTGTTATTATTATTTTATTTTACTTTTTGTTGCCAGGTATTGTAATTTAACTCAGTCTCATACATGGGAATGATAGACTCTGATAAGTTTCATTCCTATGTATAATTATTTTTCTAATTAGTTTTTTACCATTTGTTTGGTTACACTAGTTCCTCTTATGATTAAAGTGAATCATAAAATATATGATGTACACATTTAAATTGTATCTGGTAGCTAGAGTTCTAAATCTTTCCAAGTAGAATGTATCATTGTAAATTGCCTCCTTATATGCTCAGAAAAGAACACTGAAACTCGAATTAATTAGATCAATCTCATTAAATGAATGCATCACAGGATACTGCTATATCAAAAGAAGTCAAAATAAGATATTTGCAAATTATTTTGTATTTGACTGAAACGTTGAGACTTATTTAAATATTTAAATATGTAACTATAGTTCAAATCCAATTCTTTATTTATTTAGAGTTTTTGAGCCACATCAACTGTGTTTATGATTTATTCTATGTGGTGCTATGGATTAGGATAACTGGGTACAAGAGATCAAACTTGAATCAGTTGCAAAATGCCTTACCCACATCCCATAGCTAATGTAGTTTAAAGAAAGATTATCTTTTGTCCTTATCATCTTAGAGATATTATGCCTGAGGTCAAAATAATAGCTAATTCTTGAAGGTTCTGAGTTTTCTGTTTTTTTTTTTTTTGTGGCAGTTCATTTTGGATTCTTTATTATTTTGTTTTTGTTTTTTGTTCCCCCCACAGTCTAAACAGGTTCTCAAAAAAAGACAACCCAACCAAATTTGAAGGTTATTTATTTTAAACATTTTCAATTGGGCCGGAAAGGTGGTGCTAGAGGTAAGGTGTCTGCCTTGCAAGCGCTGGCCAAGGAAGGACTACCGTTCGATCCTCCAGCGTCCTATATGGTCCCCCCAAGCCAGGAACGGTTTCTGAGTGCTTAACCAGGAGTACCCTTGAACATCAAATGGGTGTGCCCCCCCCCCAAAAAAAGTCTAAACCTTTTCAATTGTTTTACATACCAACCAAGTAGTATACTTATATTGTTACTTCTTGATTTGTCTGCTTTAGTTTTCATCTGTTGCTTCTTCAGATAGGTAAAGTTTTATTTTTTATTTTTGGGGGGGGGGGCACACCTGGCAGCACTCAGGAGTTACTCCTGGCTCTGTGCTCAGAAATCGCTCCTGGCAGGCTGAGGGGACCACAAGGGATGCTGGGATTCGAACCACCAACCTTCCGCATGCAAGGCAAATGCCTTACCTTCATGCTATCTCTTCTGCCCAATTTTTATTATTTTGATGTAATAGGCTTTGTCATCAAACAGGGTCTAATGATCTTCTTTGCACCTGTGCATAAGTAAGAATGATATGCATTGGTTCCAATGCAGCTTTCTCTTCCCTTTCCTAGAAAGTTAGCCTTTCTTGACCTGGTACTGGACTCCTATAATTCTAACAAATTATTTTGATGGATTTGAAGCAGACTTTGCATGGAACTTATGATGACACATTTTACCTATTCTGTCATTCACTTATTTGTGAATTATATTATCATTATAATCAAATAAACTCCTATTCATCTGTGATGTAATAGTTTCAGAAAATTTTAATTAGTGATATACTATGAATTTATTGCTTAAATAGACCAGGAAATTAAAAATGAAAATCAAATGGTATTATAATTATGCTTTTGGTGGGTTTGGAGCATACTGATTGGTCCTCAGGCCTTGGACCTAGACATATGTTCAGGGATCAGTACTGGTACTGCTTGGGGGATTGAGGACCATATGTGTTGCCAGGCTCAAATTGTGGTTTACCACATAGGACCTGGTCCCCTTTAACATCTCTCAGTTTTCTTACATTAATTTAACTTTTATTTAGATTAATTTTGTTGATATGGGTTATTTTTTTTCCATTTCCAGTGACTGATTATTTGTTTTCTATTAACAGATAGGTATAAGAAAAACATTGCAGATTTATAGATTTAGTTAGATTTGAAGCAAGTCCTTTCTAGTTTATAGTTCAAGCGAATTGTGAGCCTTTTTGATGTTATTTACAGGACCAAGTATTAGGAGCCCCACTTTGTTTCAGGGATTTCTATTGGGGTTCTTGTTATTAGAAGCTTAACTTTCCATTGGTAGCAATGCATATTATAGGAATATTTATTCTTTAGTAGTCTCTTTTTCAGCAAATAAAATGTTTTAGTTTGGCATTTGATTTTTTAACAAGAAACAAACTTTGTCTCTCTCCTCCCCCTTTTTCACCTGTCTTTATCCCTCTCCATTCTCTCTCCTTTTTTTCTGTCCTGAAGAAAACTCAGGACTACTCAAATGCAAATGACATTTGCTCTAGTGCTGAACCAGAGCCCAAAGAACAGCTTTTTCAACTATATGTATAACCCTAGTGGAAAAGAAACTGCATTTCATAGAGTTTCTTGTCTTAGATAAACTTCCATCACCTTCAACTGAAGGGGGAAAAAATCTAAATCATAGGTCTTGGACATTTTAGTTAACCTTAATTGACATTTTGTAAAATCATAGACCTGGACCATATTTCTACTCCTTGGGTGATTCGTTTTCCAAACTTTAGAAAAGATAAATGAGGTCCACATAAGGTAAATAGAAAATTGCACTAACGTTGGGACTGGAGACATAGTATAATTAGTAAGATACTTGCCTTGTAAATGGCTCACCTAAATTCAATCTCCAGAACCCCATTTGGTCCTCTGAACTCAACAGGAGTGATCCCTGAGTACCACTGGATGTAGCCCCAAAATCAAAATAAACAACAACAACAAAAAAAAAGAATGAAATAAAATAAAATATTGCACCAGTGATAATAATGTTTGTAGTTCATTATAAAATCTTTTTTGTACATTTAAACATTTATTGATTCAGATTTTTTAAGCTAGGTAGTGAGACTTAGTGGCAAGATGAAAATTAAAAATATAAAACAAAACTATCACAGCCCTCCACAACTGGGATTTGATATTCTATGATAGCTGAAAGCTAAGTCCTAAAATGATGGGTAATTTTTTTTTCCTATTTTATCCTTTATTTTTGCCCTTTAACAACTTATCCTAGAAATTGACTTCAGAAACATGCTCAAAGGATGCTTCAGCATTATATTACATTATAAAATTATGTAAACAAATACTTTCCACTTACCTTCACTATAATTAGAAACAAATTATTTAGAGAAAAGTCAACTGTGTCATTTGGGATTGAATTTTCTCAGCATTAGATTTGTAGTATATGGTTATGTAATAAGTACTGATTAAGCTAAGAGCTAGACAGTAATTATTGGAAATTTTGACAAGGGATCGGTGCAAAACAATTGGTAGAACCAAATTATGTATTCATTGTTCCAGGACTTTTAACATACCGGTATATGTGCATGCAGTTATGTAGAGTTGTGAGTATAAAATCAAACATAGCATTTATTAGTGTTTACAAATAAAGTGTCAGAAAGAAATTTTGTGTTCCTGTAATTTTGTACTTCTATTTCCATTTCAGACCATGTAAATTTTATTAAATCATATATAAAAATAATCTAACCTTGGTATGTGAGAATCTTGGTCAAATGATATATTTGCTTTTGGTTTTTATTTGAATCCTTTTTTTTAACAATGTCTCCATTTTTTAACACTGAATGCCTACTTTTAGAGGCACAATTGTGCTACTGTTTATAAATGAATTTTCCCTTTAGAAGGTTTTTTTTTGTGTTTCACTAAGTAGAAATAGTTTGAAGTTGCTTTTTAAAATCTATACCTCTCCATAGTATTCTATCCCCTACTTGTATTTGTATTCTGTCTCTACTTGTATTTGCTAGTATCTGAGGATGATGTTGACATAAAACTCAGTTATTCTATATGTAGCAGGAATGGCTAGATTAAACTTCCTCCTTCTCCAGAGACTTTTGCATTATAAAAGCAATTTTTTATGTAGTGACTTTATATGTCATCCTGCAGCCTACTTAAATCTAAGGTGTAGTAAAGATGCCTCCAGTTTTGTGACCTTTACTATTGTATTCAAAGTAATTTCTAGAGCTTAATGAAGAGGCTTATTATGGTAGCTTTGTTATGTGTTACTGAAGGGAATATTTTTTTCATTGCGAGTGTACTCACATTCTTTCAAAAGAACCCATACTATTATCTTAATTTTATTTTTGGAGGTGTTCACACCCAGCAGCGCTCAGGGGTTACTCCTGTCTCTACGCTCAGAACTCACTCCTGGCAGGCTCCGGGGACCATATGGGATGGCAGGATTTGAACCACTGTCCTTCTGCATGCAAAGCAAACACCCTACCTTCATGCTCTCTCTCCAGCCCTCTATTATCTTCATTTTTATGATTTAATTATAAATTCTATATTTGATGGCATATAATTATATATAGGAGATTTTGGGTTAATTTATTGATTTGTCTTTATATTTATATATTTTTGTTAAAGACTCCAATGACACTTATAAGAAAGATACTAAAAACTTGATAACTGGAGAGATATTGCCAAAAGGGCAATATGTAGCACATATCCTGGAATTTGATCTCTGCCATTTCATGACTTGACTGAGATCAACCCGGTGCACTTGGTGACCCAAGTACACCAAGGATGAGCCATATCTTCATATTCTAGCCTCAGCGTTGGCCATCTGACCTTAGTGGTTGTGAATCAGTGGACATGACCTTTGGGTCCTTCAGATTGCTTGGAAGAGCCTACTCCCCTCCCCAAAGGGTAGAAATTTCAATATTCAGTGCAGTTTGATCCTTTATTAATGTGCCATGCTTTTTCACAGGCCTTGGAAGCACCATGGTGAATATACCAGAATAATCTTCTTTGATTTCATAAAAGAGCTGAACTCTTTTTCTGAGTGTTATACATATTTCTTATCTATCCAGCATTTAAAGAATTTCAAGAATGTTGAAAGACAGTTGACAATTTCATATGAAGTCACAATAGGGTCAAAATGCACATTTAAATAACCATTATGAATCTGTACCATCACATGTTAACTTTCTAAAGAAAATAGGGTGTTTGCCTTAAATGCAGCTTAAAGTTGTATCCCCCCAGCTTCCCATATGGTCCCCCGAAGCCAGGAGCGATTTCTGAGTGCATAGTCAGGAGTAACCCCTGAACATCACTGGGTGTGACTCAAAAATCCAAAAAAGAAAAGAATTTATTTCGCTATCACTTTTCCTTGAATACTTAGAATCATGGACACTTTTCACATGACATCTCAAGTATATTAGCATATATATATTTTTAATTTTAAAAGTATGTTTTGTATTTTGGCCATTCCCAGTGGTTTTTAAAGGCTTAGATATTAGAACTTAGAGATCTAGGATGCACTTGAGGAACCATTAGATCCCAGGGATGGAACCACATGTCTTCCATGTACAATCCAGCTCTTAAATCCATGTTTTCAGTCCTAGTACAATTGATTGTGACTTTTAGAGGATAGACCCGACCTTACTTATTTTTGTAAATTCACCTTTTTGAACATTAAATGAATATTGAATTCTGTGAAGAGCTTCTTGGATATGTATATTTTTTGTAAAAAAGCATTCATTCATGTCCACTATCTCAAGTTGTTTGAAATGTGATGCAAATAGTTGCTGTATTTCACATGTATTCAAATGTAGTTCTGTGTGTTTTTTTTTTTT
>PVKC010012146.1:0-24005 GCA_004027635.1 Crocidura indochinensis
CAAATAAACACAAGGATATTATTTTATAATTACTTTATTATGAAATAATCTAATGATTGGTCTATTTGTGAGCTGAAGCTGTATGTTATGGATGAAATTAGAATTTTTCCCCCTGGCACTCCAGAGAATATCTCACAGCACACTAGTGTGTCAAGGCACAGTGGTTGAAAACACTGTACTATATGGAATTGTGGCTTCATGCTGCCATAGGGCAAGAATTTATAGACCGCAAACAAATTAAGTTACTTAGTTAAATAAGGTTATGTCAAGAATCTCAGCCATTTCTGTCAGAAGGTGTAGGGAGTGGCTTCAGCTGCTGTCCATCATGAAAAAATTGAAATCTGCTCTCCACCTTAGTGAGAGTGCCACAGAGGTATCAGCCAGATTGCCTGGAACGTATAGGAAGCCATTATTTTATTTTGGAGATTGGTCGAGGAGACAAACCATCTTTCTACCCAGAAAAAAGCAGCAGTTGGGGGCTACTGGGTATTTAGGTGGTGAATGGGTCTAGGGCTCCTTTTCCTCAATCCCATTTTGCAAGGAAAGATGTGCAGAGTTTTTCAACCCTGTAGTCCCACTTGAGACAATTTAGCTGCTCCAAATAATTTTATTTCAGTCTTGGAGCAGAGTCATTTTTCTCAGAGGATGTAGGGTGGCATTCCGTTGCTTTATTTCATGCAGAACGGGGAATTTGTCCCTCTCAACATTCTGAGACTTTCACAAAGATGTCTTTCAGGACCTGGACTGGATTACCTTGGAAGTATAGATGGTCATTATTTTCTTTTTCCCATAGTGTGCTCTGTTACCTACAACTTTAGGCAGAACTTTTGCCCAAGATATATTAGAACATCTAACATAAATGAAATCACATGCTTATATATATAAATAGGAAAATATTTGTTAGTAGTTTGAGTGGATGGTGAACATGAAACCTGCTTTTAGATGATATTCCGTGCTGGTGACACTCAGGGGTTATCTGGCTATGCACTCAGAAATCGCTCCGGGCTTGGTGGACCATATGGGACACCAGGTATTGAAACCAGGTCTGTCCTGTGTCAGCTGCGTGCAAGGCAAATGTCCTACCTCTGTGCTATCGCTCTGGCCCCACTATCATTTCTTTATTCTATGTAATTTGTAAATGTTATGATGTACAGTTGAATCAATCAATGTAGTTTGAATTGTGTTATTTCAGATTGCAATATATCTAATTCTAATTTTTAATTTAGTTCTTAAAATGAACCCAAATGCTGCATTAAAATGACTATTATAAGGTAGGGGAGATGTGGAACAGGAGTAGAACACTTGCCTTGCAAGGCTCTGCTGTAGATCCCGGCACATAATTAATTAATTAAAATAAACTGATCATATGATAGGAAACATTTCTTTTTTTTTCCCTAATGTTATGTTCAACTATTACTGAAATGTATTATCACCTCTCAAAAAAACAAAAATAAACCAGTTCCCAGTTCTTATGATGCTACCTTAGGAAGCAGAATTTGGGTATTCAATGCGTGTGTCAACTATTTTAGGGCATCACAATACACTAAATATGCTGTTAGTGGCCTGAAAATGTAGGTGATTAAGCTTGCATAGGCCAAGTGACAAATGGCAGCTACACCAACCATTCCTCAATGAAGACTTCTTGTTTAGGAATTTATAAGGAAGCAATCAGTTAGTAAGATCTATCACCCACTTCAGAGACTTCAATTATTCATTTCACTAATACATTGAGCTCAATTTTCCTTGGTGTCTAAATTGCTTCCTGATATTAATTTAAGGGCCTGGGGAGGAATCCTAATTCATTTAGTTCACTCGGTACTGTTACTACTTGTAAAATACATTACAGGAAAAGGTACCACTCAATAAACATTTTCAAGGAGATCATTTAGCTCACAAACTTTTAAGAGCTTTTCTGAAAAATTTTGGGAGCAAAATGTAGAGCCATATAATCCTTGAAATTATATGAAATACAGTATTATGAAGAAAAATGCAAGCCTGAAAATTATGTTCCAGAAACAAAGCACTTATCTGCAGCAGTTACATAAATATTTGTGGATTTAGGACTTCAATATATGAAGCATGTAGTTGATATTTTACATAAACGACTATTTTGTCATTAACACATTACTGATATTTAAATCTGAGCACTAACAATATTTATTATGCTATCAGATAAAATATAAATTACTGGTTTTATGTTCGAGTATTTAGTTTCATTCTCATATCTGTGTTTTGTGAATAGCACTCTTGACTCTTGACTCAAGGGTCAACCCTGGTGGTGCTCATAAGTCGACAAGTACTGTATGTGATTGAACCAGGTACTGAGACAATTGCCTCAACCCTTTATCTTTCCAATGCAAATCATTAATTTCTTACAGCTCAGATTCTAGTTCTTGAAAGACAAAATATTCTATTTATAAAATTATGATGTAGATAAAATTTATAAAATTAAATCTATAAAAGTATGAATATTAATTTAGGTATTTAATATTTCTAATTATTTAGGATAGTATATTAATTTAAAAAATTAAAATTTTAAAGTCATCAACTAATTTCTGAAGGTAACATCTTTATGATTTAAAAACAAATTTAGCATAAAGATGATCATATTCACTTTTACAACTGATATGTGGAATGAAGCTTACTGTGAAAGGGTTTATATTATATGTACTTTTTTCAAGTGTAGAAACCAAGGCTAGATCATTTAAATGCATTTTTAGAAAGATCTCAGCACGATGCCAAGTGTGAATGAAAATTAGTATATAGATTCAAAAAAACTGAAGCTTTTCATTAACTTCATAATCTGCCACTATGCCCTGATCTTATTGAAAACATGGTTTTATAAAATTTATTAAAAATTGCCTAAAAGTCAAGCAGTTCTTGTATTTCTTTAAAGAGTCTGAGTTTGTACTTAATCAGTATCTGATATTTAGAAACCATAATTTTATCAAGTACTTGATTTAAATCATACTTCCTATCTGACACATCCTACACTGAGGATCATTATTAGAAGCAGGCATACAAAGTTCATAATTACGTTACAAAGAAGTTGTAGATAATACATCTATTTCCTTAAAAATAATCTTGCTTATTCAAAAAATTTAATCACAAAGAAAAACTATTATAGAAAAATTTGAAGGCAGTATAAAAATTAAGAGTTACACATTGCTACTATAAAGACTTGTAATTTACAATGGTCTCAATAACAATTTTGAAAAAAAATGGCTAGTATTCTTGGAATTCAGAAATAGAGAAGGGGTTCGGGGTTCAGGCAGATAATACCTGGGGGTGCCTTGGTTCCCTTAGAAATTTCTCTTCTGAGTCTCATAACTCATTCAACAATGAGAACATTTCTTCATGGTTTAAAACTTCTCTCTCCTCTCTATGTTTTTGTCTGTTTGGTGGCTACAGTGGCAATGATCAGGGGTTCCTTCTGGTACTACATTCAGAAATCACTCCTGGTGTATTAGGGAGACCATATGGGATGATGTGGATTGAATGTGAGTCAGCCAAAACAAGCAAATACCTTACTCACTGTTCTTTCATCCACTCCCTCTTTTCTGATCTCTGCCTCCCATCCCCACTCCCATTTTCAAAGTACAACTTCAAATTCCCCTTCAAAGGAACTAATTCCCTTATGTCTAAGTAATGTCAAGAATCTCTTGGCCACCTAAAAGAATCTGTCTCATTGGAAAAAAGAATCATATGATATTTATCCTTTAATAATAAATACCTATACATTTGGCTTGCAGATGGCTCCGTGTTGCTCAGGGCTATGACTCTCTGTGCTCAGAAGCAAGAAAGAAGCAGAGAGAGAGAATGAGTAAAATAACTCTCTGGAATTATTTTCTAACATCAGTCCTATTGGATTAGGATTATATATTCTATTATAGTCTCATTTATTTCCTTAAAGGACTCATGTTCAAACATTATGGAATTAGGATTTCAACATATAAACCATGTAGTTGATATTTTATATTTGGGGAAGGGGTCAAGAAATATCTATTTTTTTATTTGAAGCACTGTGACCATACCCTTTTCAAGTGTTCACTTTGCTGTACCACTGTCTCAGGGCTTCTCCACTCCACCTATGACTCCACCCATCCACAGCAGAATATGCTCAGTTCTAAACACCAATCTCATCTGCTCTTGCCTTTTGCCATTTGCTATTCCTCTAATATGCTTTTTTATATCCTACATACCAGAGACTAGTTTATATCTGAAAAAACAAGTATGTTTGTAATATTAGGCAAAAAAGATATTCTACATATTGTTTTATAATCATGTTTTTGTAGCATAGTATTGTGAAAAATCTCACAATCATCATTCTAACGTGTGAGATATTCCAGAACTTATTAAAATAAACAACAAATGGTGAATTATAAAATCATTTGAACTTTATTATAAATATTAGTACTATAAATATTTAAAAATGTACTTTGTGGGGCTGGAGTGTTAGAAAACAGGTACAGACTTAATGCAAAGCATTGTACAGATTTAATGCAATCCCTCTACAGATACCCATGACACTCTTCAGAAAAGAAAATTAAATACTCCTGAAATTCATTTGGAACAATAAACACCCATGAATAGCTAAACCAATACTTGGGAAAAGAAATATGGGAGGCATTACTTTCCCCAACTTTAAATTGTATTACAAAGTAATAGTTATCAAAACAGCATGGTATTGGAATAAAGACAGATCCTCAGATCAGTGGAATAGGTTTGAGTATTCAGAGAATGTTCCCCAGACGTACAGTCACTAAATTTTTGGTAAAGGGCCAGGAAATCCAAAATGGAGCAAAGAAAGCCTCTTCAACAAGTGGTGTTGTCACAACTGGTTAGCCACCTGCAAAAGAGCGAACTCAGATCCCCAGCTAATACCATGTACAAAGGTTAAATCCAAAATGATTAAAGACTTTGATATCAGACCTAAAACCATAAGGTATATAGAACAAAACGTAGATAAAACACTCCATGATTAGGAGACTAAAGGCATCTTCTAGGAGGAAATAGTACTCTCCAAACAAGTGGAAGCAGAGATAAACATATATATTAAACTGAATATATTAAGCTGAAAAGCTTCTGTACCTCAAAGAAAATAGTGTCTAGGATACAAGAGCCACCCACTGAAAGGGATAAATTATTCACCTAGTACCCATCAGTTAAGGATCTAATATCCAAAATACACAAGGCACTGACAGAACTTTACAAGAAAAAAAATCTAATCCCATCAAAAAATGGGGTGAAAAAATGAACACTTTGCCAAAGAAGAAATACAAATGGCCAAAAGACATATAAAAAAATGCTCCACATCACTAATCATCAGAGAGATGCAAATCAAAACAACTATGAGGTACCATCTCACATCACAAAGAATGAGAGCAAGCAGTGCTGGCAGAGATGTGGAGAGAAAGGAACTCTTTTTCACTGCTGGTGGGAATGCAGTCTAGTTCAGCCTTTATCGAAAACAACATGGAGATTGCTCCAAAAACTGGAAATTGAGCTCCCATGTGAACCAGCTATAGCACTCCTAGGGATATACCCTAAGAACACAAAAATACAATTTAAAAATCCCTTCCACACACCTATATTCATTGAAGTACTGTTTACAATAGCCAGACTCTGGAAACAATCAAGATGCCCTTCAACTGAGGAATGGCTAAAGAAACTGTGGTATACAAAATGGAATATTATGCAGCTGTCAGGAGAGATGAAGTCATGACATTTTCATTAAATCAAGTCTCAAATTTTCAAATTAACATCACTTGAACTGTTAAAGGTTGCAGAAAAAATTTAACTAAAAATTATATATAAATCTGGGGATCATAGTGATAGACAGTAGAAAGGGTATTGCCTTGCCAATGGTGAATCCTTGGCATTCCATATGGTCTCCTCAGGCCAGCAGGAAAAGCTCCTGAGTACAATGCCAGAAGTAAATCCTGAGTGTAATTTGGTGTGGCCCTAAAACAAAAACAAACCAAGAATATTATACATTTTTTAATCTAAAAATAACTTTAAAATATTTGTTTAAAATTGGCATTATGCATCAGCAAACTAATGCAATCAATGCATATGCGATGTTAAACTCACTTGTATCCTATATGCACACAGTCCACTGAATTGGAAGAGAGATTCTCAGTTGATATACATCTATATTCATGCATTTAAGATTAAGATTTTGCTTTTTTGATTAAAAAAACAGTGGAAAATTACTTGTTTATGGGTCATCAATAGAAATCTAAGCATGATGAGTTGGTCAGATAGAAGGTTTGCAAGAATTGTAGAATCTAAAAATTCCAAAGAGGAAAACAAACAAGAAGATAATTCTTTTTTTTTTATTTTGATCATAGTGGCTTACATATCTTTCACATTAGTATTTTAGGTCATATTAACATTGAATTAGGGGAATACCCACCACCAAATTTGTCCTCCCCCCCTCCCTGTTCCCTTTCTGCAACCCATATCCCCCACAATCACCCCCCAGGCTGCTAGAGTAGGTGGTCCCCTCTTTGTCTAGCTTACTATCAGTGATCATACATCTGTTTGGTCCTGGTTACCTCCCTTGTTTCTCCCGCTATTTGAGAGGTTAACCTAGATAAATCGAGTTATTTGGTTTTGTTTGAGGGAAAGAAAGGCAATAGAATGGGGTAAAGATTAAGCAAAAAAGAAAAGTATTAAAAAAAATACGCTGAAAATGGGTGGAGTCCTTCTAGTGGCTATCTGCCTCAGTTTGCAAGAGGACATGAAAAAGGTAATTGAAACGCCGTAACAATACTAAATTAAATGTCAAATTAAATATCCAGTGAGCCCTACAGCAATAAAGAGAAGCACCATACGTTAGTCTCGGTTCTGAATTCAAATCAAGCCAGAGTGCAAAAAGAAGGAGAAAGATAAGATAAAATAATATAAAAATAGAAAACTCAACTTCAATATCTATACCAAAATGAAGACATTGAAAACAAAAACAATCTATCAATAAATCTATGTGTGGAAAAATGATTATTTTGTTTTTTTTTTCTTTTCCCCCTGCATAGGCACAATAATTATTGAGGATTTGATAGAGGGAATTCCCTTGGCCTAGGAGTTACAGGGTTTCTCCATTCCTGATGTATTCTGTCATGGGGATAACTATAGACTCTTTGCATGATCCTTTACTCTCTCCTTGGTGCTTTCATGGTGTTGGAAGACTTCTGCTTCGTCATGGATAGTAAAATCAGTCCTCTGTATCTAGAGATCTTGGTGACTGTGCAGCTCAAGGAATGGAGCTTATGATGAAGGCTTTCTTTGTGGTTCTAGCATTTCTGTTTCTTCAGTGTCGTTTTAATTCATCTTCTGCAAACAGGAAGATAATTCTAAAAGTAAAATTGCAAAATAGTAGCATTTTAAAAATTATTTATAGGAAAGCAAATAATTCCTTTTATAATTGACTAGTGCTTCCAACGCTGGTCTCTAATTACGAATTCTAACATGAAAATTTATTTTTTCCTGTGACTCCCACAAGAACAGAATTTCTTTAGATAGTCTCTATACCTATCTCATACATAACTCCTGTTCTTCCTTCATATCTTTAAGGTTATTTTCTTTTGGAATGTGAACACTTACAATATGACAAGTTGACAGATAGTACAATAGTATCACATTTTTATATTTTATATTTTAAGCACACATACAATTAAATGGTTATTTCATAAAAATATAACATAAATAGGGGCCAGGCAGTGATGCCAGCAGTAGGACGTTTGCCTTGCACATGCTAACCTAGGATGGACCGTGGTTTGATCCCCCCGTGTCCTATATAGTCCTCCAGGCCAGGAGCGATTTCTGAGCGCATAGCCAGGAGTAATCCCTGAATATCACTGGGTGTGGCCCAAACAAGCAAACAAACAAACAAAAATAGCATAAATAGAGAGAAATGAGACTCAAGTTTGATCCATGATACTCCTTAAAGTTCCCTAGGCCTCTAGGAGTGATCCCTAAGTGTAAACCCAGTGGTTAACCCTGAACACTGCTGATTGTGGCTCAAAAATACAATAATAATAATAATAATAATAATAATAATAATAATAATATAAACAGATAATAAAGCTCCATGTGTGGAGTTAATTTTTGCCCTCTTTCTTCTCTTCCCAAACTTAAATTCTATAGGATTGAGGCTGTCTCCATATTCTTCACCATTCTACCCAGCAAGTAATTATAATGTATTATATCCCTAGCAATATATAATAATATATTAACATATAGTAATATATATCAATAAAATAATATATAATGATATATATCAATGTGGCAGGTACTCATCTAAGCTATTCATATATGTTGATGTATAAATCATATTTTATAAGGAAGAAATACTCATTTTACTTTTTTGTCTGTGGGGGCTACACCTAGCTATGCTTAGTTCTTACTCTTGGCTCTGCACTCAGAGATCAGTCCTGCTATATTTCCAGGAATTATATACATTGCCAGGGATTGAACCCAGGTTGCCTAGGACAGCTGCCTATCTCTCAAGCCCACAACTTCATTTCAAAATCATGAAGTGGCAGCACAGAGGTCCAAGGCCATAATTCTAGTAAATAATGGAGGCCAGATTCAAATCCAAGCAGTCTAACTTCCTGACCATTACTTATGCCTTGGTGCAGGTAACCCATGAATATTTAAAAGACTATTTAGAAAAATGAATGAAGAAATACATTAGCAATAAAATGGGTATTTACTATGAATTAAACACCAGCAGAGACATGTCCTGTAACAGCTGTAGCTCATCATTTCATGGTCACCTGATCATAATAGATGCATAGGATTCTGGCCCTATAATGGAAATACCAAGAACAAAGCTCCATAGACAGCCTCATTAGAAATTCAATTATAATGATTTTTTAGAATAATAGACTATTTGAGGCTTTCCATTTCAATGATAGGAATCTGAAATTAAAAGATTTGGTGGCATAAATGATTTTATGATATATATAAATATATATATATGGCCACTCTAATTATAACAACTGACCAACCACAAAGCTTTCTCTTTCTTTGTACATTCCTATTTCCTGTTGAAATCAGCTTTGAAAGAGAGTCTATAATTGCAAACAAGTTGTGCAGAATAAACAAATCATTATTGTAATGAGGATGACTCTTGCTGAGGAATATTTTTAAAAGCCAAATTACAGACTCTCAGTTTAAATGGTGGTTGTGTGTGTGTGTGTGTGTGTGTGTGTGTGTGTGTGTCCCCTTTGCTTCTAAATTTGTTACTTATTTGCATTTGCCTGACCTGCTTGTTAAAGTACAAGTTCACAGAGTCCCTTCTGAAGCTATAATGAGCTAAGGTAATAACCAGTATATAATTGTATTCAACTGCATACAAGTGTTTACTTTTTTACTGCTATGCGTCTGCTTCCGAGATTTTTGAGATGTAATTATGCATTGCAAAATTTGCAAGTTTCCAGCCTTGCTTGGATTATTTTTGCTATGTTTTACATTTAAACTGCTTAAGAGCATAAGTGGAGGTATAAATCAGCCAGGTTTTCCAGACTAGAAAATTACTGTTGCTTAAATGGCAAGATTTCTGCTCTGTGGTTTCCTATTACCATGCTTTGCCTCAGTTACATATCTTTTTAACCATCTGTTTCTTTCTGGCGACTAGTGACAGGGAGGCAAGCAACTGTATCTGCATTACTATGTGGCTTGACATCTGGTATCTAAATCCATCCCTGGTATTTATTTGTGAATTGTTTAAATATAAGATCATATTAGTTACATTTGCAGATCTCTCTTCATTAACATCTTCAACCCTACATATGCTAGAATTGCTTGCCATTTCCTGTAAAGAAAGAGTATGCGTGTTTTCTTGCAGGTCGCATAAAATTTGGGTATATGAGTATGAATTTTCAGTAGAAAAAATACATATGAATTAAAATGGGAAACTTCAGATTTGAGAGAGAAAATTTCAATAGCCATCATAATGTTCATATTCTTTATAGTCTTCTCATGACTGCTCTCATTGAACAAATTGAAAAGCTACTAAAAAGATGATCATGGTATTTATGTTCTGAGATGGACAAAAATATTACTGACACCATTTAGGAGAACTACACATTCTCATTAATGTGTGTTTAAAGGGTGCAGTTTGCAAATACCTAGTGAAGATTAGGCACATTATGATGTCACCAAAAGAATAGAGACCAAAACGACTTTGGATTTATGAGAACAACTCATAAAAAAAGTTTACAAAGAATGTCACAATCTTCCACCTATGTGTTAATTCGTCTTGATTATTGACTTCCATCATGTGGGAGACTCTCTGTGTTCCTAGTATAAGAATAGTCCCGAGGATTGAACTGGTTGGCTGCCTGAAAAGCGAGTTTCTTAACTTCTGTACTATTTCTCCAAGTCCTATCTTCCTCAGCTAAGGCCATTAGGTATCCCAATTAGGCAGCTGAAAAATTAACTGCACGTTTAAAATATTTCAAAAAGAGTAATAGGGGCCCGGGAGATAGCATGAGGGTAAGGCATTTGCCTTTCATGCAAAAGGTCATCAGTTCGAATCCCGTGCCTGCCAGGAGCAATTTCTGAGCATGGAGCCAGGAGTAACCCCTGAGCGCTGCCGGGTGTGACCCAAAAACCAAAAAAAAAAAAAAATCAAAAAGAGTAATAATTTTGGTAATGTTCTCTAGACATGAGAGGATTTATGAGGAAATTTCCTCTCCCAGCTTTCCCTGAAGAATACTAAGGCAATTTTGGTTTGGGGAAGCTCCTGAAAATGAATACAACTTTTCTTGACCCTTGTGCTCTCTGTCTCTTTAGAATATTTGCTGTAAACTTGTGATGGTAACTCAAGTAAAGCATACATGTAATTTGTTTAACAAGCTACCTGATAAATACGATTTTCGAGTTTTATAATAAAAATTTTAAAGCAAGTCCAATGGGTCGGAGCAATAGCACTAGAGATAAGGTGTCTTCCTTGCAAGTGCTAGCCTAGGACAGACCACAGTTTGATCCCTGGCATCCCATATGGTCTTCCCAAGCCAGGAGCAATTTCTGAGCACATAGACAAGAGTAACCCCTGAGCAAAAACCAAAAAAAAAAAAAAAAAAAAAAAAAAAAAAAAAAAAAAAAAGAAAAAAGAAAAACAAGAAAATGGGAGGCATCTTCAAAGACCTAGAAAAAGTCAGTAATAAAGTTTGTATAAAATCCGAAGATACCACAGATGGCCTAAGCCCTATAGAAAAATACAAAATTTGGAGTTATCTTATTACCTAATTTGGAACTGTGTTATAAACTTTGTTTTAAAGCTATAATGATTAAAACTGCCTAGGACTGGACTAAGTGGGTCAGAATCAAACACCCAAATACAAAGCACCTTTATAAGGACAATTAAATTTTGATAAAGAGACTGAGAACATAAAATAGAATGAAAAGAACCACTTCAACAAGTGGTGCTAAGAATAACTCAATGTAATAAATTAACACTCAGTCCATATCTCACGCCTTGCACAAAAGTCAATTCAAAGTGTTTCAAAGACCTAGAGATTTCACAAGAAACTATAAAACACATTGAAGAAAATGATCTTCAGAATCGATCTAATAGAATGATCTAATATTTTGACCTCATTAGTATCTTCAATGATTTGATACAACTGATATTACAAAAGTAATAAAATTATATATAAACAAATGGAACTACATCAAAATAAAGAGTTTCTGTATGCAAAAATAATGGGCTAAAACTAAAAGACAGATAACTAAGTGGGAAAAAATATTCGCATTCAACACTTCAGGTATGGACTTACTTCCAGCATATATATATATAGTAAATTAACAAAAATCAACAAAAACAAATAAAAATGCTATTAAAATGGGTAGAAGAAATGAGCAGACACTTCTCAGTGAAGGTATGTGGACCACCAATAACCACATTAAAAAGTGCTCAGCATCATTTATCATTAGGTCAATCCGCATCAAGAGAACAATAAGACTCTCACAGCAATGAGAATGGCACTTTTCAAACATGATAGGAATAATATATGCCGGTAGGAATATGGTGAAAAGGGAACTCTCATTCACTGCTGATGGGAATGTTATCTGGTTTACCTGTGGAAAATGGTATGGTGGGTCCTCAGTAAACTTAGAATTGGGCTTCCATATGACTAAATCCCACTTTTGAACATCTATCACCAGTACTTAAAAAACATCCGTTTAAAAGGATGTATGCACATCATTTTTAATTGCTGCAATGAGTAAAATAATCAAGATATGTAATCAACCTAGATATCTAACAGATGAATGAATTTGAAGTTGTATATAGACAATCAAATACCATGCAGCTGCAAGGAATGGTGAAACTATTTAATTAGCTACAACCTGGTTGGAACTGGAGGATATTATATTGAATGAAATAAGACAAAGGAAGAAAGACAAACACAGGATGATCTCACTTATCTGTGGCACATTAAGTAATTGTATTAGGAATATGTAATGTAATATAATATACTATAATGCCCTTGAACAAAGAAAGGAGAACACAGAAAAAAAGAAGTCAAAGAAGTAAGAAAAATAGATAAGAAAGAAAAGTACTGGGGAAACAATGGTATGGGTGTTGGTTATATTGAGAAGCTTGGATAATGGTATAACTATACATTCATAGCACGACTCAACAACACTGAAAACAAGAGTTCTAAACTAAAACCACAGAATTTTAATTTGCCTGCCAAGGTTGCAGGCAAGGGTTAGGAGAGGTTGTTTGTGGGGTGAGAAATTATTAAATATAAGAGCCTTGCTGATGGAATTTTGACACTGGTGGTAGGATTGGTACTATGCCTAACATTCAACTATCAATATCTTTGCAAGCCACAATCTTTTTTGGGGGCTAGGGGGGTTGTTTGGTAGGTTGGTTTTGTTTGATCTTTGTGTCACACTGAGAGGCACTCAGGAGTTCCTCCTGTATTTACCCTCAGAAGTCGCTCCTGGCAGGCTTGAGGGACTGTATGGGATGTTAGGATTAGAGTCAGGTTTCGTCCTGTGTCGGTCACGTGCAAGGCAAAAGCCTTACCGCTGTGTTATTGCTACGACCCACATTTCTTTATTAAGTTTATTATTAAAAAAATAAAAGCACACAGAAAAAAAGAAATCTAAAAAAGAAGTAAAGGTTGCTAACATTCTCATATAGTCTGGTCCCAGCTTGTACTCCTGGGACATTTTCAGAATGATTGAGGACAGACACCCCTTTCTCCCTAAAACACGACAGCCTCCAAACACATACAATACGGGCAGAATGGAAGCTTCACAACTTAACCTTTTCAAACTGCCAATTTACTAATTTGTTTCAGATCTAAAGGTCTTGAACTGTGGCAGCAAGACACTTCAAAATCTCAGAGTATTGTCATCTCGGTATCACAAGAAATCTTATGGGAAAGTTACATAGAAGTCTAACAAACATAGTGAGTCTAAACAGTAACAAAAGGCTTCAGCTAGCACCAATGACAGACAGTCCAGTAAATCCTTAGATACAGTCCATAGTAATGCCATGGAGAGAGATATAATAATTATTTTAAATATATCCTGTTAATCTAAGTTTCTATAAATCTATTCACTTTTGTGTTGTGACAAATAATAAGAAAAAATTTTGTGCCTACATGGGATGAAGTAGGGTGGTGGGTGGTAAATTGGGGACACTGGTAAAGGGAATATTACACTCGTGGTAGAATATATGTTTGACTATTTAATCCCTAAAACAACTGCACTATGAACAACTTGGTGAATGATGGTGTTATTTTTTTAAAAAATTAATAAAAATAAATCAGCATCCAATATAAAAAAGCAAAGACACCTGATGAGAAATGGTTAAGATAATTCTTTAAATAACACATAAAATCTAGGAGGAGGGAAAGTAATAACTGTCTCATATTAAACTCAAGACCAACCTGCTTTGAAATTACTGATGGAAGTAAATTCAAAACCTCGAGATAAACATCATGAAAATCTCAATATAAAACATATATAAAATACAAATATGGGGGCCAGAGTGGTGGTGCAGAGTGTAAGGTGTCTGTCTGCCTAGGAGAGACCACGGTTCAATCCCCCCACCCCCAGCGTTCCATAATGTCATCCAAGCCAGGAGCGATTTCTGAGAGCATAGCCAGGAGTAACCTCTGAGGGTTTAGGTGTGGCCCAAAACAAACCCAAAAAGAAAAGAAAATACAAATATGAGACCACTGGAAACTTCCAGTATATAATGGGAAGATATTAAAGTATAGAGAAATAAAAATAAATTAAAGAAAAATACAGCTTCACAAGCACTCAGATCCTATAGAAAAATATTATTTTAATAATTGTAATTAGTGTCATTAAAATAATTAAAATTACCAGCCAAAATATATGGAATGGCTTCATATATATACATATATATATGCCACATTTGAATTGACATGATATATACAGGTTCAAAGTAAAATGGCTGGGAAACAACCAAATAAATAACACAGAAAGCAAAATTGATAGCAGTATAAAATAGACAGTGATATCCATACATATATTAGACAAAATAGACTTCAAATTACAAGAAAAATTAAGGAGACAGATGGACATTATATGATTGAAATATAATATATGTACAAAATTAAAATTTATTTATATATATATATATATATATATATATGAGAAAATAGCACCAAGCAATAACACCAAGCAACTATTAAAGAGTCTGAAGAAAGTTACCAACAGTAGTAATAGTGGTAGACTTTAATTTGCTCTTCTAATTGTTGTCTGAATAAACAAACCAGACAATAAGAAAGCAGAGGTCTTAAAGGAATAAATGGAATGGCTGGGATTAACTATTATATACAGACTCTTTACCTCTCAAAAGTTAAATATGCAATCTTCTAGAATGTATATGAGACATTTTTTGAAATAAACCATACTCTGGGACACAAAAAATAATCCATAAAATAATAAATATAGAAATTTTATCAAGTATCTTTTCAAAACGCAAAATTATGAGGGTGAAAATAGACTATAAAAAGAAAATTAGGAAAGCTCAAAATCTTGGAAACTAAAAAGAAATGAAAACAAAAACCTACTCAACAATCTGTGACTGCTTTGTGTCCAAGGATTGACAATTGTTAAGATGTAAATTATTCAGAAGACGACTACAACTTCGACTGAACAGAACTTTTCCTGGAACCATAAAGAAAGACTCTATTTAGGCTTTGTCCTAGGATTTGTGAAAAAATCAAGATCTCTAATTACAGAGGACTGACTTTGACCATCATTGCTGCAACTGAGCAGAAAGTTTTCTGGCACCATAAACGAAAAATCATTGAGTTTGATAACTAACATATCTGAAGTCAGTAGTCAGTCTCATGACAGTATGAGCCAAGGGTAGAGAGAATATGCATCTCTTAGGCCAAGAGAATTTTCTTTCTAATTTCCCCAGTATTTACTGTGCCTATGCAAAACAAAACAAAACAAAAACAAAACCCACCAAAAACTTGCCACATTTCCCCCCATTTTTTATTTATTTATTTTTTTTTCTTTTTTCTATTTCTTTCTTCTTTTAATTTTATTATATTTATAGCTTCTAGACAGGGGCTCCTACCTGCTTATTTTTTTACAGAACCATAGAACATATTGCCTCATATTTCTATGTCTTCCTACAAACAGAAAAAAATAGTGGATGAAACCCGGAAGCCAAGTGATCTCAAGAGCATTGAGTGAAAATAAAAATAGTCAAACCTAAATTACCCAAACCAAAGCCAATGACAATAGAATCAAGAGACCCAAACTACAACAAGCTATATACAAAAGGACCTTTTACATTAGCAGTTCAGGGGTGTAAGGTGGAGGATGTAAGTATGGGAGGCATACTAGAAACTATGGTGGAGGGAGGTCAACAGTGGTGGTAGAAATGGCCCTAATTCACTGTCACTATGTACTTGAAATACAACTATGAAAGACTTGTAATTCATACTGGTCTTAATAAAAACTATTTTAAAAAACTTGAAAGATACCCACCTTGTTAAGAGCACCATTCCCTTAATTTTCAGTTTTCTCAGTATCTCTTTCTCCCAAAAATATATAAAAAAAAAAATTCAGCCACTGTTGGTGGATGTGTAATCTGTTTCAACATCTGTAGAAAACAATATGGAAACCTCAAAAATTTGGACATAAACGATCTGACTATAATGAAGTAATTCTACTCCTTGATATTCATTACATGATCACAAAATCTCTAATTCAAAAAACTTGTAAGCACCTTTGTTCATTACAGTGCAATTTATAATAGCCACAGTCTGGAAACAACCCAAATGGCCAATAGATCAGTGGATAAAAGAGATGTGTGATGTATACACAATGCTATATGCTACTCAGTTATCAGAAAAATTAAAAAGTTGCTATTGGCTTCATCTTGGAACTAGAGGCTATCATATTAAATAAAACAAACCAGTGTTAGAGAGAAATATCAGATAACCTCACTTATATGAGGAATATAAAAAACAAAACCAACAGCAAGAACTAGAGAATAAAAAATATTTGTGAGGGGGCCGGGCAGTGGCGCTGCAGATAAGGTGCCTGCGCTAACCTAGAACGGATCGCGGTTCGATCCCCTGGTTCCCCATATGGTCTCCCGTGCCTGCTAGGAGCGACTTCTGAGCTAATAGCCAGGAGTAACCCCTGAGCGTCACCGGGTGTGGCCCAAAAACCAAAAAAAAAAAAAAAATTGTGAAAATAAGATCCAAAACTACAAGAGGACTGAAGGCTAGGGAGAGGCATGGGAGGGAGAGACAAATGGAAGGGATTTAGAGATAATAGCAAAGGAATATTGGAATTTTGGTGGGAACTATGGTACCTAAAACATAAATATTAGAATGCTTATAACTGTATTACCTGTTAAAAAAACAATGATTAATATATAGGAAAAATTTAGTTGTACAAAAGGAAAAATAAACATATGAAAAGGAGAGAATATAAATGTAAAAGGTAATACATATTGAATTATGAGCTTTTCTACCAATAAGATTTTGTTACTACATATACTAAAAATTATCTTTAATAATTAATGGTTAGAAACAAGCTCAATTGTTAAATTGATAAAAATAAAACACCAATGATTTACATATTTGGATTCTTGAGGTTATGAAAACAAACACTCCTTTGAAATGCTCTCCTCTAAATACAAAGAAAAATATACATGTCATCAAATGAAACAGCTGGAAAATAGTTTCTGTATTTCATAGAAATTGTTCATGTTCTCTACTTCAAAAGTAACTGTCATTCTCAGTACTTAAACAGTCACAGTCCATGAGAGGAACTTAAATGCATTTTTTTCATGCAGCATTTAAAAAAATTTATTTGTCTTGAATAATAGGAAACGCTGCAGTCACCTCGTAATACCTGAAAACTGAGTTATTAAATAAATTACCCCAGTCCTGGGCAGCAGTGGGCCATGACATGCAGCTATTTTCACTCACAATGCAAATTCAGCTGGATGGATAAACCTGGCACAGTACATCCTCATTGGGACATTCGTTAGCCTCACTTTTTAGCTGTCAGAATTGATATCTGTTATTCAGGCCTGACCCAGGCTGTAAGTAAGAATTCTATGGCAACTGATGGTTAAAAAAAAAAAGTGGGGGGAGTTATCCGAGAAAAAAAAATCAATTTGAAAAACAGACAAATGAAACAGTCAAAAAAGAAAATCACTTTCTCTTAGAGAGTTAAAATATAATAATAATTACAGTGTAGCACCAAATAAAAGTAGTCACTAGACCTTATCTAAAAGAATTTTTGGACAGCTTATTAAACTAGCTCCAAACCACACATCTAATCTCTTTCTAAGCTTTCACTGTATCCCTCTGGGTTACTCAACTAACATATTCTCATTATTCTCCAGAGGAGTGTTTATGTATTTATGTATTGTTGGAGGGAAAGAGAAGGAGGTGAAATCTTAACATAGCAGAAGCTGCCTTGTCATTGGCAAATTAGCAGCAATCCTCTAATATCATTTTATCTTTGGAACTTCTATAAAGACCTCTATGCCATTTGACAAAATAAATCTCGTAGTTGTCTTTATGCATCATATCATTTATTTTATAAGTATCCTCCATATCAGAATTACTATCTTAACAACTGAAAACATGCCTCTATATTTCTCAAACTCAGTACATAAAATATTTTTGCGTATAAATTGATTTTAATTTTAAATTGTTAAAAAAATTCTTAAATTAATAGTAGCTTTAATCATGAAAAACAATACTGATGCCAGATTTACAGTCCCTGTGTCCACAGTTTTTTATATACAAGAAGGTCATCTTGACCCCAAAGACTTTATTTACATTGTTAAGTGTGAAAAAAAAAAGAGGTTACCCTGTCATCTGGTAAGTTAAATATCAATTCAGATATCCCTTTTAGCAGGAAAATCTTTGCCAACAGCTAAAAAATTCCTGAGTCACTCCAAAATACTTCTGAATTCAAGAAATGTTTAGATTTCTATTTGGAGTCACCTTCAATACATAATATCATTATGAACCTAGCTAAGCTCCAACAGGTATTTGGGTGATATATTCATAGTCTTTGTGGACATTATAAAGTGGGGTTGAAAGGAGAGTTTCTTTAAGAATGAGTATGCTTGTAGTATTTTTAGTGTAATGTTTCCTGAATAGCAACTGACCTAGAAATATCTACACATGGATCATAGAAAACCTTTCACAAGACATTTCACAAGAAAATGGCATCCCAGAAACACATACATGTGTGAGGACACACACAGCACTCACACACCAAACACTGTTTTTAATAGCCAAGGGCACTTTGGCACAATGTGGGGCCGTGGTTGTCAACATAAACAGATGGTCAAAGAAGTGGGCAAACACTTCGTGTGAACTAGTTCCATAAATGAAGTTTTTTTTATTTCATTTTAAATGCCATACTTACTTAACCATCTTTCAGACAAGATGATACATGTAGCCAGTTGGAAAGAGTTCCCTGCCAGGCTTCTGTGTTTTTATGACAAAATTAAAAGTCCACAGATGGAATAACTCAAAGCTAATTCTTACAGAGTTTGTTTAGTTAGAATGGGAAAAAAAGAGAATACCATATTGCTTCAAATTAAAGTCACATCTACAAAATGAGAGATTTTTTAATTGAGGAGGAAAGATGTAGAAACAGCTTTTTAAAGAAATAATATGTCTGGTTTTTTTTTTTTCAAATGAGTAGAATCATTTAGCCATTAAATAGCAATTTTGAAGCTAATCTAGGAAATTCCTCATTCCAACCACAACCACCAAACACTCAATGTTCTTTTGAGAGTGCTTTCAGGGGCCAGAGAGATAGCACAGCGGTAAGGCATTTACCTTTCATGCAGAAGGACAGTGGTTAGAAACCTGGCATCCCATATGATCCCCTGTGCCTTCCAGGGGCGATTTCTGAGCATAGAGCCAGGATTAATCCATGAGCGCTGCCGGGTGTTACCCAAAAACCAAAAAAAACAAACAAACAAACAAACAAAAAAACAGTACGTTCACGTTCAAAGATATCTGCTGCCATATACTATCTATCTTAGATACCTGAGTTGCCTTTTAATCATACAAAAACTTAATATCAAGACTTCAGTGATCAATTAATTTTATGAAAAAAAATTGATTCTGCTGTGAATTGCCGTAGAAAGATTTTATCTGCTGTGGAGGGAAACAATTGTCTAGGCCCTGCTTTCTGGAAAAGTTTGATACTTTGCTCAACTATATAACTGATTTCTTTAATGTTGAAATGAAATAAAACATTTTGTAGAATATGTAGTCAGTAAAAAGAAAAGCAGAACCTCAAAAGAAGAAAAATAGCTTTGTGTAGGCCATTTTGGATAGAATAGTCTGCCCAACTCTCACTAAAAAAACAAATTTATTTATTTTTTTAAACTTTGATTGATTGGTTGGTTGGTTAGTTGGTTAGTTGGTTGGTTGGTTGGTTGGTTGGTTTTGGGGCCACACCCAGAGGTGTTCAGGGATTACTTCTGACTCTACACTCAGAAATCGATCCTGGCAGACTGAGGGATCATGTGGAATTGAACTGGGTCTCTCCGGTGTTGGCTGGGTTGGCAAGGTAAATGACCTACTGCTATTCTATCTCTCTGACCCCTAAGAAAACAAATTTAGATATACCATTAAGGGAGCAGAAGACAATAAAGAGATTAAAGTATTTGACTGAGTCCAAGCCCACTTTTTATCCCAGGAAATCTATGGGGCCCCAAGCACTGCCATAAGTTATCCCTGTGCACAGACCCAGGACTAAGTCCCAAGTACCTCTGAATCTGGCCTCAAAATCAATTAAAACATATAAATACAATATACATATGTATATTGTATATATATGTTGTATTATATGTATATTGTCTATATATGTTCTATGCATATATAGACAATATACATATGTATGTATACATATATATAATATATAAACATATATACAATTTAATTTTAAAAATTATGTCTGAAAATATTATCTACATCTTTTCAAAATAGTAACACCTATTTGCAAGTTCAAAATTATTTTTAATTCCTTAAATAAAATGTTCAATACAATTTAAAAGGTACTACTTTCAATTTTTCTGCATTTGGCTGATTTGACTTATAATTAAATTGCTGATGTGGAGTTACAAGAGAAAAACTCTTTGACCCCTCTGAGATATTCCAATTGATAAAGAAAAGAAGTTAGTTACCATCAAATTAGTAAAAGGCCAATTTCAGGCAAGTCTAAGTGTCTATGTTATAAAGAAGAAACCTAGTGTAACCTAGATAGAGAAGGCAAGTTTGTACATTAGCATCTACTTCTTTTTTTCAAATAAACATTTTTCACTGACAGAAATGAGAGGAGATTTCTGCCTAAAATTTGCTAGAAAACAGCTGGCCTTTTTTTCAGGCCAGGCCTCTGCTCCTCAAACTCAGAAGTCTAAATAAATTCTTACCAGAATTTAAAATAAGACTTTAAAGAAAATAATGGTTTATCTTTTCAACTTGGCATTAATATCAGGAATTCTATTGTTTTACACCCACAAATAACATTGATGACCCATTTCATTTTTTCTGTCTTCTTGAAAAAAATTGACTATTATCAAATATTTCCTAATTTATATCTGATTATCTTGTATGTTTAGGACTTTTTCAGTAATTTTTTTTTTTGGTTTTTGGGTCACACCTGGCAGCACTCAGGGGTTACTCCTGGCTCTATGCTCAGAAATCGCTCCAGGCAGGAACGGGGGACCATATGGGAAGTCAGGATTCGAACCACTCTCCTTTTGCATGCAAGGCAAACATCCTATCTCCATGCTATCTCTCTGGCCCCATAGTAATTTTATCTGTTTTTGCAGTTATTTCTCTCCTCTTCACACAGGAAAATGTAAAAGTCTACAAAGGATCCAAGTATTCATTTTTATGGTTAAAATTTTACATCATAAATTTTCCTGGAAGAATTAAACTTTTCTGCCTTAGTAAAAGAGTTTATCTTTTTTTTTTTCTTTTTTTCTTCATTTTGTTTTGTTTTGTTTTGTTTTTGGGCCCTACATCCCCCGGCTCTCTGCTCAGAAATAGCTCCAGAAGGCATAGGGGATCACGTGGGATGCCAGGATTAGAACCATCATTGGTCCTGGGCTGGCCACTAACAAGGCAAACGTCCAACTGCTGTGCTATTTCTCCAGTCCCAAAGAGTTTATCTTTTATCTTTACATATCATTTGAAGAAATAACTAAAGGCATTTTCAAATCATCACTTTCCTTAATATAATATTGGTTATATAAAGATAACTATTAAATTTTACTTTTTATTTAGAAAATGTTCTGTGCCAGATTACAGAGATTTTTGCTGTTTTTACTGTTAAAGGTCTTAAACTAAAGACCTTTCAGACATTGGTTTTTCAACTGAAATACTGAGTGTTGTCTTATAAACACTGAATAAAACCGCAGATGACATAGAAAATGAGAAAGCCAATATTTTGGATAATCACAAGTAAATGTTTTCCAGGCGGGGCAAATTTAAAATCATGACAGATAAAATTATGATGTCTTTCAACTCCCTTAAAATCACTTTTCATGAGAAATACACCCACCATAGAATCTAATTGGTAAAATTAAGCAACAGTCAAGATGAAATTCATTCACAAGGATGGGCTTTTTTTACTTAGAAAGACAGAAACAAATAGATGAGGAGTAAACTGTAAGTGGGATTGAAAAGATGTCTATCCGCAAAGGCAGAATAAAAGATGGCAGTGATTAAAAACAATGGAGATGACAATATCACAATAATGCACCTTAAAGGTTCTATCTCAAATGTTAATTTTTGATACATAGAAACTTTTCTCAGAAAAATAGATTTGAGAATCAACAGATAAATGATCATTTTTAATTTTAGGATTTTCTAAAATATTAATCGACTATTGTACAAAATAAATTTCCAAGCAGGAGGATTCTGTTTTGAGTTTTACAACTAAACTTGGAAGTTGAAAGGTTTCACAGTAAAACAGTGAAACCTTTCTAATCCAGTATGAAACATTGATCATCCACAGAAATTACAGAACATTTGCAAAATTGACTAATATGTCTTTTGAGGCACTGCTATTACTAAAGTGACTCTATGTATCAATTTACTGGAAAACAGAAAAATACGAATGTTCTTTTGCAACCAATGTTATATTCACTTTTGATCCTTAGAGTTGAATTTGATTGTAGAACAGCTATTTTTTTTGGTAAAGTGGAATGTTGAATTACTGATCCCACTCTAATTAGTATTCATACTCCACCCTAGGATGTGATCTGGTGATGGGATTATTGATTCATTTCCTACTTGGTATTCCTTTTGATTATAATGGGATAATATGAAAGAATAATGTAGGGGTATAGTAAAAGTTTTATTATATACACTATTGACCAACTGAGATGCAACATTTTAGATACTGGGTTTTTTTTTTCATATATAAAGGATTTATACATTGCTTGAGATGGTTCTAGAATCAAAGGAAAAGACTTAAAACTTTCCAAATTTTACACTCAGCGAGTAAAGAACAAAATTAAATGACAGTTGTTATTTTTTCTAAACTATATCTAGATAAATCTTATAAAGAAATCCCCGAATGAGATCTCTGCATGAGATCTGATTTATAAGGTCTGTAATATCAGAGACTTTATAAATCATTCTTTACATAGCAAAAAAATTTTGGCATAGAATCATTGCTGAATAATTGATTAACTTAATAAATCCAAAATAATAAAAAGAGGGAGGTGGATATGGGTGGTAGGATGGGAATGGAGATGGAAGGAAGACAATTTGATATGGGAATCCCCCTGATTTTATGTTAATATGTACCTGAAATATTATTGTCAACAATATACAAAAAATAAAAAAAATATTATTAAAAAAAAGAAAAAAAATAAGATTTAAAAATAAAATTTAAGAATAAAAACAACAGTGTAAATTAAATATCATCAGCTCTAAAATGTTTTCCCGCAGTTAAGTAGATAAGATAAAAATAATATAACTTTTGTCTATAAGAGTTACTATTGGCACCATTTATTGCAAAGCACTTTATTATTTTTTTCCTCTGGCATTAACGCATCCATTAGAATGATTAGTGAAGTGCTCATTAGCCAAACTACATACTAAAAATGTTGGGGGTTAGATTGTTCAAAGCCTGACCTTTCCAAACATTTTTCTATTTAGAAAAAAATAGACATTTTCCTCCCTAATCTTTCCTTATTGATCATCTAGTTAATTGGGGAGCAATCTCCTTTAACTTTGCCAAGTACTGCACAACATTTTCAGTAAATGTCACCATAAATTAAAAAAAAAAACATTAACATGGTAGTAGCACTTCATTTTATGATTACGTGCAGTGAATTTACTCATTGCTCCTGTGCTTTTTCTATTAGTAATGATTTTCAAAATGAATAATAAGATGTAGAAACAAGACTTATTAAATATATCACTCTTTGCCCTTACTAGGAGCTTAATTGTTGCCATGAAAACACAATG
>PVKC010012147.1:0-15534 GCA_004027635.1 Crocidura indochinensis
GGGGGGGGGGGGGGTGGGTGAGAGGGGACCTAGAGTTGGGAATATTATATTTAACTATGACATTCTCTTGACAATGATATTTTGGCCCCGAAGCTTGGCTTAGAAAATCCATTTTTGGATAGGTTCTAGGGAGGATAGATGGATTGTTCCGGGTTCAGATAAGTGAGCTCCCTCCATGTTCATAGATACCTCCATTCCTTTACTTAGTGCTTGGTAATTAGAATCATGGAGAATAGATGGGTCCTTTGGTGGAGGATGTGTTGGACCTTACATGGAAGTATCTGGACAGAGCCAGTTCTATTCCCAGCTAAACCCAATGCTCAAAAACCCGCTGTTTTTCACATTTAGTCCCATCAACCCAATTCCCACAATGCCTTTTTTAATTAAAGAATAAACTTTGCCTCATTCTCTGTTTCATAAATGAACTGCAGGTCTTTTTTATCTCTGCCAGAATTAATGAAGCTTTTAAATATAGTCCTGAGAGACTGTCAATCGTAATTTTTCAAAAAGAACTTTAAGCGGATTTTATTATCCTTTTACATATGCTCTCAGCAGTAATCCAGATAATAAAAATGAACCCACTGTTTTAGTCCATCCTCTTCTGTGTTTTGAGAGAGAGGGGAAAGGGCTATATTGGAAACAGTGAGAAGAGTGAACTGGAATTTCTTTCTTTTGCTAAAATAATGGGCCGTTCAGTCCAAGTGTTATAAATGTCTCTCATTACCTTTTCTTTATACAGTGATATAAATCCCATCATAGACAGTCACAGGGGAAGCATGTCTTTGTTTTTAGGGATGCTCAAATGGAAAAATCACAGGTGACCTTCATGTTTGCTCAGCCTCCCAGTGACCTTTGGAAGACAGTTTGTCCTCCCCTAAAGAATATTCCTGAGGGTTCGTTTCCCACCACTTTTCTAGCTAGTTTGCTGTCATTACAACCCCTGGCCCTGCACTCATTGTAGTGATCCTGATTGTAATACACACTTGTACCTCTGAACCTCACAGTTTCATCACAGCAGCTGTTGCTTCTCTTTTCCTTGGGCCTGGGCTGGTGTTTGGCACTAAAAGATTTTAGTGATGGCCTCAATGAATTTTCAGGAGCCGAGTTCTTCAAGTAGAGACTTGCTGAATAGCATGTTCAGCAAACAACCTTCCAAGAGTTTTGGAGAAACTCCAAGGTTGCTAACATGTAACTGGAGCTTTTGTTCAAGGTAGAAGCATGTGTGGAAGGTCAAAATAGTCCTCCATTTCTCCTTTCCCTTCAGGTTCCCCTGCCACTCTTTCAACCCTTCCTTTTCCATATTGTCTTGGGCAGAAGAGTTGTAGTGATGGTAGAGAATTAAGAGATGTGCTGAGTAAGGTGACTAAGTCCTGAAATACTTTCTTTGTTAAGAGCTGTCCAGTATCCCTTCCCTAGAATTCAAAGATCATTTCTTGATCAGAATTTGATTCATTATTACCGTCATTTAAGAGCCATTGTTTTTAAGATTTGGGGCCACACTTGGTGATGCTCTGGGCTTATTCCTGGCTCTTCACTCAGGATTCACTCCTCATGAGCTTAGGGGACCATATGGGATGCTGAGGATCAAACCTGAGTCAGCAACATGCAAGGCAAGTGCTTTACCCGCCGTAATAGTTCTTCAGTCCTGAAGAACTGTTGTTTAATTTGAAGCCTGAAATCTAACCGATGGGCAAATAACTGATTTCTTTTAGCTGGCTCCCCCACATATCAGGAGGCTGTCCTTGTATAACCTCTGTTTGGGATCCAATGAAACCAACAGTTCTGGCAGCTGCTTTCAGTAAACGCAGCACTATTTCCTCTTAGTCTTTTTGTTGTTTTGTTTTGTTTTGGGGTCACGCCTGGCAGCACTCAGGGATTACTCCTGGCTCTATGCTCAGAAATTGCTTGACAGTCTCTGGAGACCTTATGGGATGCCGGGATTCGAACCAATGAGCTTCTGCATGAAAGGCAAATGCCTTACCTCCATGCTATCTCTCCAGCCCCCTTCCTCTTAGTCTTAAGAAAAAAAAATTTTTTTACTTGAACAGATACCTTCCTTCTGGGGCCAAGAGCCAGACTAGTTGTGGGCAGATGTCAGAAACCCCCACAGTCAGCTCACAACCTTCATTTTGACTAGGAGCTTGTTGGCAGGCGTCTCAGAGATGGTCTGTGGCCAGGCAGCCTTTTGGGACTGAGCGCTCCCATCCATCACGATGGCTCTGATCATCCCCGCATCTTGCTGTGTGTTTGGTCTTCACCGTTGTTGCATCACTGTGTCATGATGGATGGTTTCAGCCAATCCTGGATTACCAGAGACAGCCGTTGGTGACCTCCTTAGAAGCCAGCGGAGCTCATTGGTTGACCCCAGTGAACAGAAGAGGATCCAAGATGCCCACTCCTTCGAGATGAATGTGACAGACTTGGACTCCATAGTTCTCCTCTCATGGGGCAACCCTTGGCTGTTGCATGAGCATCAGTTCTTCAACCCTCGTGTCTCCTGGACACTGCACGGTTTTGATGGTTGGAGGGAGCTTGGCAGGGACATGAGCCATGGATATAGGTGGCTTGGAAGTCACTGGCCGCCAAATGAATCTTTACCATGTGCCAGCCTCAGTAATTTTCAAGTTGATTTTAACAGACTCAGAATCTACTACTCCCTCTGAAGGTTTAGGAGAATCTAAATTCTATTTGTTGTGCAATATCAAATTCTTTTGCCACACATCAATAACTCCATTAACTTGAGTTTTTTCTGAAGGTGGATGTTTTCTGGGAGATTCCATGAATTCCAACACCTGGAATTCTTAGTATTGAGAAGAGCTTCTGTTTTCCAAAGGTATATTTCTAAAAGCTGTGAACTATACAGGAACAAAAAAAGTTAATCTTAAAATGATTAGTTTTAATTGCTAGATGAAACCATCTCTGATATTTTCCCAAAGAACAAGAGATGTAGTTAAAAAAAATCTTGTTTATGGGACCAGTGTGGGAAGGGCATTTGCCTTGCATTTATCCAAGTCGGGTTTGATTCCCAGCATCCCACGTTTTCTGAGCTCTCCAGGACTGATTCCTGAACACAGAGCCAGGAATAACCCCTGAGTGCTGCTGGATATGGCCCACAAACCAAGAAAGAAAATCTCATTCTGTGGTTTTTAAAATAAGGTTTCAAACTGAAAGTTTATTAGGTGTTAAGTGAGATTAGTGTCTTCTAATCTCTAATTGGCTACACAGTGACAGTTCACGTATTCCTTGCATTTTGACGGTCTAGTAGGACTTTCTACGTGGAACTTAGTTATTTTTATTATTAATACTAATGAACTGAGAAGGTGCCAGCTGTTGACTTACGGCAAAGGCAATATTCATTTGTATCTTCTAAAGACAACAAACAAGGCCGGTATGGAATGGGGAAAATGGTTGGTAATTACTTGTACCAGCTGTTAAGAATAGCTGAGTGAAGAGCCAAGACCAGAATGTTTTTAGGAGCTCCCTGAGAACGAGGCCAACCACTGTTGATTTTGTTCTGCTGAGAGGACTCTTCGCTCATCCCCACCCACCACACAGGAGAAACATTGCTCAGAGATGGGAACTTCCATTCCCTTTGGACAGCTCTTTTCCTCAGCTAGAAGACAAAACACCTTCACAACTCACCTTATTTTCTGATGTCTGGGCTTACCACAGACAGGGCTGTGGGGCCTCTGACAGTTTGTTTTTGCTGTTCGAGGGAAAGCGCTCTGAAAACAACTGTGAAGGAAATGGAAATTTCTAGCCTTAATCCCAGCACACAGCCCTAATTCCCACATAGTTCATTTTAGGGGATACATGCACAAACACACAACCACACATAGACATACACACATTCGATATGATTTAAGTAGTATCACAGCTTGAGAATTGGAAACTGGCTCAGAGCTGTGCTTCTGAGTTATTTCCCTCCATCATGCCACTTCTTTTTTGTGTTAGTCAATTTGGGATGTTTATTCATTTATTTTAATTTTTTTTTTTTTTTTTGGTGGGAGAGAGGTGCCACGCCCAGCAGTGCCACACCCTGGCACTGCACTCATCGATTACTCCTGGCTCTGCACTCAGGAATTACTCTGGCGGGCTCATGAGACCATTTGGGCTCCTGGAAATGGAATCCAGGTCGGATGCAAGCAAGGCAAGCACTTAACTATACTACTGCTCTGGCCCCGATTTTTGGAATGTTGAAAGAAACTTCAACATCTTTCTTTCCTTCCATCTTGGTTGCATTCCAGAGTGCCAGGAACTCTTAATTCTCTCGCATCTCTGAACACTTTCTTTTTTTTTTCATTTTTTTTTCTTTTGGTTTTTGGGCCGCACCCGGTGACGCTCAGGTGTTACTCCTGGCTATTCGCTCAGAAGTCGCTCCTGGCAGGCACGGGGACCATATGGGGAACCGGGGGATCGAACCACGGTCTGTCCTAGGTTAGCGCAGGCACCTTACCTCCAGCGCCACCGCCCGGCCCCTGAACACTTTCTTGATGAAACTAATCATGCCCATCTTTTTGTTAAATATTCTGAACTCAACATCTGGAATGGTTTGATATGCAGTCATATTCTTATCGTTTCTTGCCAATTGCTGTTGCACAGTGAGTGTTTGACTCCAAGTTCCTCTGGTTTGAGTATTTATAATAGCCATTGCTCTTTGTTTGAGGCAGGTTGAACGTTGGAATGCTGGTGGGGAAGAGCATTTAGCAGATGCATTTTCTGGGTTGTGCTTTATGTACATGCATGTACATCTGCTTCACATTACAGTTTCAGGGGGAAGAGTTATTTTTAACCGATTTGCTTTGCAAGTGGCTTCCATTGTCCATTTACATCCATGTTGAGAAGTGAGACTTCCTATCAATACAAAATAATTTTTTTCTCTCTCCTCTCTCACCACTAGTTCATTGTCATGTAAATCAGGGTAGATGAAAGTGATTTATTTTAAGGAGAAAGATTTAGATACAGAGATTCTAACCAGATTTGCAAGGGAGTGAAATTCGAACAGGTACTGTACTAATATTTGTGTTTTTGAGCACCCAACAGTTTGCAAAGCCTTTTCACATATCCACCTCATCAATCCTTAGGATTGTCCTATGTGGGCACCAGAGGGCTCTGTTTTCATATCTGAGCACCATTTGCTGAGATGGATTTCTCCACTAAATTGTGTACCTATGTACCTTTGTCAGCTGGCCCAGGAAACCAGGGCAATGGTGCTTGCCTTGCTTACTGATGATGTGGGTTTGATCCTTGGCACCACACCAGTTGATCCCTCAGTGCAGAGCCAGGAGTAATCCCTGAGCACGACTGGGTGTAGCCCAAAATAAGCAACTGGTGGCATGTTAAGTAATATTGTGTATAACCATTTTAGTACAAGAGACTATAGGGGGAGCCAGATATTTTTGGAGCAAGCAAATAATATCATAGAGCATTTGTTTCTTCATCCTAGACCTTGAATGTTTCATGTTCAACTGTTCTTTTTCTTCCTTTCCTGTGGCCCATTTTAGGCTTACTAGCCCTTTCTTCTACTCCATCCAGTCTGTTACTCAGCAGATATGACACTTAGAAATTTCAAGTTTCAGGAGGTCTATTTTCTTCAGAATTCTTGTTTTTCCTTCATGCATTTTTGTCAGTTGGTGCCTTGATCTTGTAGCATTTCTGGCAGCTGACTCGGAGCCTGGAGCCCTCTTTTCTGACATTCAAGTCTTTCCAGGATCATCCTTAAGTTTTCTGCAGAATCTCTATTGCTTTCCTCTCAAAATTTTTTTCTTTTTTATTTTAAGTGGGCTTTTAAAAATTGAAGTATAGTACAGGGCTTTGAGTTTTTGCCATTACTCAGACATTAGTATGTAAGCAGAGCCTGAAGTCAGGCCCTGCTCCAAATAAGCTCATCCTTTCCTGGACCTTCAAGCAGAGAGAGATCTGCTCTGGTGGGTCCACTGGGAGTTGTTGCAAACCTTCCCCGGCCATTTGACTTCTGGAGGCTGGAACAGTAACTCTTTAGCAAGGTTGGGATTGGCTCTGGCTTGCTGCTAGCCATCCCCTTCCCATTTGTGATAGGCCCTGGCCTGCTACTGGCTGTCTCCTCCCAGCTGTGTTTGACACTGGCTTGGTGTTTCCTCCAGATGTTCCTGCTGCCTCTTAACCTAGTAGACTTGCCAGGAGGGAAAATGAGTGCGCAGGAGGGCCTGGCACCCCTCTCATAGCAGGCCAGCCTAGTCTTCTGGCTCTCAACAAGTTGCCTGGGCCTCTCCTGTCCTTTTGTGGGCCCCATGAGCAGTTTCCTAAGGAAGTGGAACGACTTACTGGATATCCCAACTAGGACATGGGCCCCTTCTCCAGGGAATTCATTCTTCTAAATAGCCCATGTATTTGCATCTTGTTTATGGCCTTAAGTAAATTTGGTGTGTGTGCTCTGTTACAGCAGGGCTGGTCTTTGGCACAGCCTTTTCAGCTCATCCCCTTCTTCATTAGAAGTGGAACGACCTTTGGCTCTGACTTTTGAGTAAATAAAATGGCAAACAAAAGTAGACCTCCCTGGTGCTGAGAACTGCTTCTTGTTGGCTGCCTTCCTGGCATCATACGCAGCCAGGACCCTTTCTCAAAGGGCCCCTTTAGGCTTTATTGAATCATTTTTAACTCTTGGGTCAAAAATAAAACAAAACAAAAACAAAGCGATAAACAGGTGACACAATTTGCCAAGTTCTGATAGATGCTACAAGTTGTTTGGTTTTGTTTTTTAATATTTTACTGAGCTAAAAGCAAAGTATCAGTTACTTTTGAACAGTAAAGCCCTAGAGACATCTTTGATCTTGATTCCAGCCCTCTCTAGAGCAGTAAATATCTAAAATGCATTAAGACAGGCCAAGTTTTTGCATGATCTAATAGAAAGTACAGAGTAAAGTTGAGAAAGACATGAGTCCATAGGTCAAACTATACGTGCCTGGAAAGTTACTGCCACCATTGGGAGCCTTCATGCAAAGTCTCATTCTTGTTGAATAACATTAATTATTGAGTTCTGGATGGTGATGGATGATGGTGAAATGGATGGAAAGAGAAGCCTTTCTCTGCCGGTCTGGGCCACACGCCTGCAACTTCCTCCATCCTGCGGGTCTCAGGGTGGTGTTGAGAAAATGATCCACAGGCAATCAGGTTTCAGGAGACATCAACTTTTTTAAGGCCCTCGCCACCATGTGTGGCTCCTAAGCTTTTAATCTTTTAAGCAAGCTCTTTTCAGCTGCCCTGACATCTCAACTTGTTTCTGCCAGCCCCCCCTCTCCTTCCTTCTGCTGAGTCTCTCCCAATCTATCCTCCTCTTGCCCCTGAGGCAACCCCCTCCTTAGCCTCTCAAGTTCAGCAGAACAGGAAGCCAAGGATCCCTCCCAGATGTGGGCAAGTCTGCCTCTCAAGGTGAGCAAAACAGGAAGTTGGGGGAGAGGAGTAACACTTTCTACCAAAGGTTTTTTTCTGTATTGATTGTGAACCATTTTTATTAAAGAGCTTTGATCCTAGAAATGAGGGCTATTGGATGGGAAACAGACTTTACTACACCATGTTAGACTGGCTGCCCAGGAGTGTTGTCATTGTGTTGTGAATGGGAAGGGCCCCCAGGTCCTACAAAGTTCAAGGCAGAATGTTGCTAGTGTTTGGAAAAGAGCTTCCATCTTCCCCCAAAAACATATTCTTT
The DNA here is from genome assembly GCA_004027635.1 of Crocidura indochinensis. NCBI lineage: Eukaryota > Metazoa > Chordata > Mammalia > Eulipotyphla > Soricidae > Crocidura > Crocidura indochinensis. The sequence goes on from PVKC010012147.1 coordinate 7,685, forward strand.
CTTTTCCTTCATTTGGAGGCCATACCTGGTGGTATTTAGAAACAACTCTGAGTCCTGTGCTCAGGTGTCACTCTCAACAGTGCTCAAGGGACTATGCAGTGCTGGAGATGACCTCAGCTCTCCCACATGCAAAGCCTATGCTCAGCTCAGTGAGCCAGATCTCTGTCCTGGAACACTTTATCTGTTGACTGCATGGTATCTCAGCCTGGTCAGGGAGGTAGTTCTACATGGGAGAACTCGGCCTGTTGTGGTCATTTCTGAAATGAACGGTTGGACAGGAAACAGAGCTAGAAGCTCATTTCTCAGCAAATGCTTGCCTGCCTGTCACAAGGACACAGGAAGTGGCAGAGAAAGAACCAGGGTAGCCAATGGCCATAGACACAACTACCTCAGACATGATACTAGATACTAAGAGTATACTATGGCTTTAGTCACTTCTCAGATCTCCAGACTCTATTCCCAGAGTTCAAAAGCACAACATTTGCTAATATAAGAATATTTCAAAAAAAAAAAAAAAAAGAATATTTCAAAGCAGAGGCAGGAGCAGTAGCACAGTGGTAGGGCATTTGCCTTGCACACGGCTGACGTGGGACGGACCTGAGTTCCATTCCTAATATCTCGTATAGTCCCCCGAGTCTGCAAATAGTAAGAGTAACCCCTGAGTGTTACTGGGGTATGGTCCATCCCCCACCAGAACTGGAGAGGTGTACAGCAGATAGGATGCTTACCTTGCACGGATCCTGGCTGGTTTGATCCCTGGCATCCTATATGGTCCTCCATGTACCCCCAGAAGTGCTTTCTGCGTGCAGGACCAAGAATAAGCCCTGAGTATCACCAGGTGTGCCCCCTCCCCCAAGGATATTTCAAAGCAAAGTCTTGAGTTTTTTTCTAGAGGTTCAATAGCCAATAAAAGAGTGAAGATGATCCTCAGCAGGGTACCTCGGGTTTAGAAGAGAAACTGAAAGGGGCTAAGCAAAGGCCTTGTTGGGTTATTTATGAATCAAGTGTCAAGTGTTTATTTGCTAGTTTATCTTTTTCCAATTTCTGGAGGATCAGGCAGCTCTATGAGAAAAAGCACCCTATCATTTTTCATTTGTCTTTGTGAGAAAGCTCCTCTGGAGGTTACATGTTACTGAATAATATTGAACACTGGTTTTATTAAGGAGATAATAAGTATTTTTAATAGTTTGTGCTCAACAAAAGTTAATAACATTTTAAAAACCTGGATAGTGCTCGCTTCGGCAGCACATATACTAAAATTGGAACGATACAGAAGATTAGCATGGCCCCTGTGCAAGGATGACACACAAATTTGTGAAGCGTTCCATATTTTAAAAAAAAAAAAAAACCTGGATAGTAGATTTGACAAATAATTTTCCCCAGCAAGCAAACAGCTTTTCTAACACTTCATGACTTGACTTTTTAAATTTCCTTTATTTTCTCCTAGCTTGTTATTAAGAATCATGTTGAAGGGGGCTGGAATGGTAACATAGTGATAAGGTGTTTGCCTTGCATGTGGCCGACCCAGGATGAACCAGGGTTTGATCCCTGGCCTCCCATGTGGTCCCCTGAGCCAGGAGTGATTTCTGAGTGCATAGCCAGGAGTAACTCCTAATCATCACCGAGTGTGGCCCAAAAACCAAAAGAAAAAAATCATATTGAAGTGAAATTAGAGTAGATAATAAAAGTCAAAAATGTAACTGTTCAGCTCTCCTAATTATTTTTGTTTGTTTTGTTTTATTTTGGGGCCACACCCAGCAGCACTCAGGGATCACTCCTGGTTCTGTACTCAGAAGTCACTCCTGGCAAGCTCAGGGATGCTGGGGATCAAAACCGGATCCGTCCCAGATGGCCATGTGCAAGGCAAAAGCCGAACTGCTGTGTTATCACTCCAGCCCCCAGATTTCTTAATTCTGATGCCTGATAAGGGTCTTCAAAACTTTTCTATATAAGCATGGCCTCCCCACTAGCCCCCCTCAGAAAAATCCAGAAGAACTTGATAACAGTAGGGAATAAGTGGGCAATTGCAAGTTAGTAGTTCAGCGTTTCACCATCTAAAGATAGTACTTATTGCACACATGTAGAACAATTATTGTGTACAACAAATAACAATGGCAAACAAACCCTTAGTTCAAGATTGTAAAAAAAAAAAAAAAAAAGATTCTTCCACCACCAGAAAATGCTAGATTGGAAAACATCTAGCTTGATGCATGAAACATTATACTGGGAGCCGGGCGGTGGCGCTGGAGGTAAGGTGCCTGCCTTGCCTGCGCTAGCCTAGGACGGACCCACGGTTCAATCCCCCGGTTCCCATATGGTCCCCCGTGCCTGCCAGGAGCGACTTCTGAGCGCATAGCCAGGAGTAACCCCTGAGCATCACTGGGTGTGGCCCAAAAAAACCAAAAAACAAACAAACAAACAAAAACATTATTTAGGTCTCATGTTTTGTGGGTTCTCTTTGGTATGATTGATTGATTCAAAAGAGAAATTGATTGATACAAAAGAGAAAGGCAGCAAGCAGCCCTGGTTGGCAGGAGTTTCTAGATGAGAAGATAGGGGGATATGGGGTGTCAGTCACCACTAGTTCCCTCTCACTTTTAATGCATTCTGACTTTACTTTCAGGATCCGGGAGATCTTGAAGGCATCACAACGGTTGCAAGGGAACCCTGACACTCCCATGTCCTTCACCTTGGCTATTGTGGAATCTGACTCAACCATTGTCTACTATAAACTCACCGATGGGTTTATGCTGCCAGATCCTCAGGTCAGTGGCGGAGGGTCTCGTCACGTGGAGCAAGTGCTGGCTGCCACCCTGGTCCCTTTAGACAGTTACTTTGGAGACAACTGGCTATAAACAGTTGAAAGGGGGAAACGAGGACATAGTCCTGTGCATGGGCCAGCTACCACTCTGCAGTGTGAACAGCCCCCAGGGGAAAGGCATGCTTTACATGCCTCAGAAATGGCTGTTTGGCTCAGAATAACGTTCGTGATTCTTTTCATAAAAATAATGATTGCCTTTTACTCTGGAGGCAAGTGTTTCATAGTTTCCCAGAGTATTTCATGAAGTCCTCATGCATTTCATTTACTTGATGATGAGTCACCCAAGTGAAACATCCTAAAGCATTTCAACACTAAGAACACTTGTTTGGGAAAGGTGAAACCTGTTGGCATTTTGACAAGCGCATGCTTGAAGTGATGCATTGGTTATCTGTCATTGCTGCGCACACTTCGTTGACATTCTGATTTGGTTTTGACATTCTTGAGGGGGGGCTTGCTCCTGATGCAGCATTTTTCTTCATGTTACAGAATGTCTCCCTCAGAAGATGACCCCTGACTCTCTGATGCCCTGAATTCTCAGAGGACTGGAATGGCTGCCACCGTGGACAATCTTGGATCTCAGAGACGGTTGTTGGTCTCCCAGCACCCACCCACCAGTTTTCTCTTGGAAGAATAAAACTCCTAGATACAAGACTTTTTTTCCCCCTCGGCTGGAAAGAATTGGACAGTTGCTCTAGATTCTAGAGTCTAGAAGGTTCTTACTTGGAGACATTTTGTTACTATTGTGTATAAGTATGTGTCTCTCTCAGGGAGAACAGAGACTAGACTCTAGCAGGGGTCCTCAAACTTTTTAAACAGGGGGCTAGTTCACTGTCCTTCAGATCGTTGGAGGCCGGACTATAGTAAAAACAAAAATTACGAACAAATTCCTATGCACACTGCATATATCTTATTTTGAAGTGAAGAAACAGAATGGGAACAAATACAGTATGTGGCCCATGGGCTGTAGTTTGAGGACCACTGAACTAGAGTGTGGAGTCCTTTTAATGCTTCCACTCACCTGCCTGTTTCCCTACTGTTGCTTGCTCATGGAGAATCTGCCCCTCAGTCACTGTCTCAGCCCTCCATGTCTTTTAGCCACTTAGAGCCAGGTCAGCATTTTCCCCAACATCATGGTACCTCTAGTGATCACTTTAGCCTGTCTCTTCGTCCCTAGTAAAAGTGTACTAGTTCTTCCCATTGGTTCTCGAGTTGCAAGGGCTAGAACTGATCAAGAGGAAGGGGGGCGGAGCAATGGCACAGTGGTAGGGCATTTGTCTTGCATGCAGCTGACCCAGGATGGACTGCTGTTTGATCCCCCGGTGTGATTTCTGAGCTCATAGCTGGGAGTAGTCCCTGGGCATCACCGTGTGTGGCCCAAAAACCAAAAAAAAGTGTGTCTCCAAATTAGAGACTCATTTGTCTAGATTCCTCAGGATCACAGTGATGCTGCTACTGGTCTCCTGGGCCTTGATTTCCACTTGTATGGCCATCGTATTAAAAATGATACACACCAAGTTAATCTAGTGGCATTCTGATGATTATCCAAATAAGCCACTCCTGAGTTGAAGGAGGACATCAGCAAACTTCTGTAAAGGGCCAGAAAGCAACCCAGATTCTCTTAACCATTCTGGACCAGCTACCATTTGTAGACCGGAAAGCACCATGGTCAATATATAGGCAGATGGCCAAGGCTGCATTCCAAATGCAAGACCAGTTTGTCAACTCCTCTGGTCTAGAAAAATAGTCAATAAACAGATAGATAGCCAAAAAATGGTTCCCATGAACTCATTTTTTAAAAATCTGTAATGAATTTTCTGAAAAACAAACTGTTAAGCAAACATAATCAAAATGTAAAATGTCTTGAATGACCTGAAATTGGTAGCATTGCACCCCTAGAACACAGCTGACAAAGTAAAGCCCACACTGGCCACATAAGGATGAAATAAATAGATGACTCTGCTTTCCTTTAATTATCTTGGCTTTTCTTTATTACTTTTTTAATATGTTTTAAGATTAAAAAGGTGTCCTAGAATCAATGCCATGGGTTACAAAATAGTATTGTGTAGGCTTAGAGCCTGATACCTGCCGCTTTGACTCTCCAAGGTGAAGCTTTTGGAAGGTGCAACTGGTGGTCTTAGGGCTAAGAGTGGTTCCCTCTACACCCCTTGTGGCCCTTCCTCAATCTCGCTCTCCACAGCCATGTTCATTCTGTCAGTAAAAACAAGAGCAGCCAGTGACTGGATAAAACTAATGGGATCCCAGAAGCTGCTCAGATGTTAATGAGGTGGAGTGAACATTGTTCTTGGGCCCTAAAGGATAAGATTACTATCTCCTATCAGTTCTCTACGTCCATCCTCAGAAGCCTCCCATGACCCAGCTGCAGATTGGACAGAGTTGAGAAGTTCCTGGGTGCATATACAACACTGGGATACTTCGGTTCTATGACTTGTCCCTGTACCTGAGCCCTGTGCAGCTCCTAGATGGCCTGTACTTCCAGTCATGCTTCTGGCAGTACTTCCAACTATGCTTCAGTGCTTCAGGGAGCATGAAGCCCCACTGTGGTTGGATTTATGCTCCGGTTTGGAGATGCCATTGGTTCCCACCATAGATGGGCCTCCAGTATTAAAAGGGTCTTTTGAGGTTGGCCGAAAAATACATCTCCCAGAAATCCACAGGAACCCATCATCCCACAGCCTGTCCTGGATATTTGCTCTTAATCCAGAATGTTTCATGTTTGTGCTACCAATGTTGTGCTGCCCTGACTTCCTGCAGCTGCCTGCCCTAGGGAGCAGGAGCCTGGGGGAAGGGAGAGACCAGCTGTGTCTGGCTCCTTTTAGTGAAAAACTAGGTCTTGAGAATTTGGGGATTGCAAAAGTTTGGGACTGACTTTCTGTTCCTTGCAGACTGAGTATTCAGGTGACCATGACAAAAAGCCTTCTCTTTTGGGGCCTCCAGGGAGAGGGTGCGTAGGTGATTTCAGGCCATGCCCAGCAATCCTTAAGCAACCAGATGTGTGAGCCTGAGGATGGACTGCTGTCGTGTCCTGTGATGCGGGGCATCCCTCCACAGAGCACCAGGGTGGCACCCATCAGAGCCAGGGATTGAGCCCGGCATGGGTCTGTGCCCCTGGACTATTCTACAGGCCCCGGCCTTATCTTTATTCATGTAGGATCTTGCCACTACCCTATGGACCCATAAACCCCATGGGTTTATCCTGGAGTCCACGTGTCCAGGAAGTAGGTCCAGAGGACTTTGTTCAGAGGAGTCTTCCCTGAATGGTCTCTGTGGCCACCAGGGGGCACTGTTACCTAGGCACCAAACATTCAGGTTTTTGTCTCTTAGTATTGGAAAACTTCACTCTGGGAAATGGCATAAGTAAAAATATAAACAAGCTTATATTCGAGTGCGCACACACACACACACACACACACACACACCTTGTGATTTCTGACCTGCCTCTAAAAAAATATACCTTCTTGACATTTAGTATGTGGCTTGGTGCATAGAGTTAGAACATTGTAAGCCTATTATTACAAGATTGTAAATCACAGTGCCTAAATGAAAAGAAAATACACAAGTTAATCAAGTTGTCTCAACAGTAATAAATTAGAATAAAACAACTACTCAGTTGTTTTATCTAACATTTTGAAGAAAGAGGTTGGTCTAGGGCACTTGCCTGGCACATGGCTGGCTCTGGGTTTGATCCTGGCACCTCATATGGTCTCCCAAACATCTCCAGCAGTGTACACAGAGCCCAGTACAGGCCCTGAGCAAGCCAGGTGTGCCCTCCCCCAATAAAAATGCAATGATGGGGCACAGCGGGTAGTGTTTGCCTTGCACCTGACCATCCCAGGTTCAATCCCTGGCTTCCCATATGGTTCCCTGAGCCTGCCAGGAGTGATTTCTGAGTATAGAAGCAGGAGTAATCCCTGAGCACCACCAGGTGTGGCTCAAAACAAAAACAAAATAAATACAATCAAAACTAGGAATTGTTTCCTGGATAATAAGACTATATAGATGTATCGTTTATTTAATGTTTTTCCTTATTATGATGAAAGAGTCAAAAGTATTTGGAAATCTGGTAAAGAAAATGTGAGAGGGACTGGAGAGATGGTGCAGTAGGCTGGGCACTGGCTTTCTATATGGCCAACCTGGGTTTGATCCTTGGCATCCCACAGTGGCCCCTGTGCATAACCAGACATAATTCCTGAGTCAGAGCCAGCAGTCATCCCTGAGCATCACCCAGTATGATTTCAGAAAAGAGTCAACAAATTGTGTGTGTGTGTGTGTGTGTGTGTGTGTGTGTGTGTGTGTGTGTGTGTGTGTGTTTGGGGGTGGGGTGCGTGCAGTTCCGGTGACTGCTTGGGAATAAAGAATCTGGCACCTCTGGTCAATTATGCACCGTGCAAACAGTCATCGCTCAGGAAGGCCTCCAAGGACTGCATGTGATGGGCTCAGATGCACTGAAAGATTACCCTGCTCTCTGCTGAAGGACATCACTGTCTGACCAGAGGGACACATCCATCCACTGTGTTGAGATAATTGGATGTCACCGGACTGTGCGGGACACACAAGCCTGACATGCCAGTCCTTAGCCTCATGTCTTCTTTCAGGCTCTGGGTAACTTAACTCCTAAGAGCTCAAGGCTCAGAGCTTGGCCCATAGTTCAGTCGTGGCCTTCTGCAATGGGATAAGGGGTAAGTCAGGCTTCCTAGTCTCATTTTCCTTTCTTTTAAGAGTATTTTCTAGATATGCCCATATACAGAAACTACCAGTATCCTTTCTAGAGCAGAGAAATGTCTCATGCAGGTCCAGGAAACCTGGGATTAAAAACTACCGCTGGTCTTGGGAGGAGCCCAGACCCAATTTAGGGATCTCTATACCTTCTCATATAAAGGAATCAAAATGCCAAGCCCTGTATGGATAATTCGGAAAGCCATTGTCATGGAGAATATATTTGTATCTCTGATGTGTGGTTAAACCTAAAGCCAGGGGCCAGGCGGTGGCGCTGGAGGTAAGGTGCCTGCCT
>PVKC010012148.1:0-24030 GCA_004027635.1 Crocidura indochinensis
AACCGATGACCTACTTCTTTATTTATTAGTACTCCTGGGAAATGCTGGACAAGTGTCAGGGCAGATATATGAGAAGTAAATGAGATATATTTCAGAAGTTATAACACTTCCAGTTTTATAGTTAATACTTTCTAGTCAAGGAAAGAGAACAGCACCTTGGAGAAACTGTACAACATTACCTGCACATTTTCAGAATACATATGCACAGTTGGACTGGGGTTTGAGTATTCTTGACATCAGTTCATAGGGGGGAATTTAATGGTATGGTAATATTTTTTATGGTATAGCATCCACACTTACTATAATGACCCTGAGACACCATGAAGAGGTATTAAAAATTGCCATCATTTATTTTTTTTGAACTCTCCCCTGAAGACAACCACTACAAAGCATTTAGCTACATATACAAAAGCCTGGGGTTGAGGTCTTTGACACAAAGTCAGAATGTGCAACTATTTTATCTTTATTTAAACATCATGATTACAGATATGTTTGTCTATGAGTTTCTGTCAAAAAAAAAAAGAACACATCCAATTCACCAGTGCAACCTTCCCATCACCAATGCTCCCCATCCCTAGAAATATTATAAAAATTAAAAAAATAATATGATAAAATACTTTGCTAAAATGTACGTACTGATGAGCCACATAGATAATTTAATAGATTTGAGTTTTATCTGTAATATGACATGGTTCCCTGAGTATCACTGGGAGTGACCCATAATATCAAAATAGAGTAATCCTTGAGCATCAACAGATACAATTCCCAAAGAAATCTCCAAACCCACATGATCTCATATACAATAGAGTTTTATAAGCAAAGTTGGATTGACTATTCCAAAAGATGAGAAAACATTTATTACATTTATTTATTTATTGCATTTATTTCTGAAGAAAATCTAGAGTTTTCATAGAAGTGTGTTTGAAACTTGGAAAGCAAGAAAAAAAGAATGCAACTAAGTTCTCATGGGATAACAGTAGAAAGTAACGTAATAACATAAAGCAGGGTGAGTTCTTTCAAGTGGTGAATGGTAAAGGGACGATTACTGAAAATGCTGGTTGTTCTCAATTTACCCTGAGTTTGAAAGGTCACACTTAAACACTAGTTACTGCACTAAAACAGTCCTGTGTACTCATCTTGAATCAACATTGAATGAAAATTTCTTCAGTCAACTCTAGGTCAGCTTTTAGCATCTTTTTGTGTGTGTATATCTCAATTTGACTCTCCCTTCCACCAACTGCCTACAACTCATCTATAGATACTGATTCTAAGACCACTCTCATATTTTCCTTCTGTACACAAATTTCCAGCTCAGTAAAACAGAGCATGCAAATACAGTTTTTCAGGTATAAATTCAGTAAAGGTATTGGCTTGGAGAGTTAGTACAGAGCATACAGCACTAGTCTTGCATGTGGCCATTCCCAATCCCAGGTGCTACTGCACAAAGTGTTACTTGTAAGTATTGAGTATAGCTGTTTGTGTTCCAAACTAATATACTCCCAAAACACAAAAATAAAAGTACATGTACACAAAAATAAATACACCAAATTCAATTTAATAACAGATCTCTGATAAGTTATTTGCCAACAACTCTCTGTCTTACTGGTTAAATATGAATAGTAACAACTCTCACACCAGGTTATACTTATGGAAATAAAAAATATTTATTTCATAATTTAGAATGCTGCATGTTATACAATTGGTACTATTTGTTATGTTGTAACAGCTATACGATATATATACGTATATATTTAAATATTAGAGCTATGACGTCAAGCTGGCTTTAGTTCATTAAGTTGTTTTTTATTAAAAATAAACAAAGTGTTCAAGTCTAACTTATACTAATTCCACCATGAATACTGATTATAATTAAAATAAAACCAATACATATAAAGCATTACTATATTTTTGGCAACACTTGTACACTTATTTAACATAACAGTCTTATTAAATGAATTATTTACAGCAATCACATTAAGTTGAATAAATGGAGTAAATATCCAGATAATCTTAAACTAATTAAATTACTGGGTCTAAATCATCTTATTTCTAGAGACTTTATTATTTTCCATTCACCCTTGTCTTAGACACTGGGGCAGGATTTGCTAACTTCCTAGTGCTTCCACAAATTATATGACACAAGCATGAACTTTCTATCTTGTTTTTTTTTTTTAAGTATATTTTACAGCTGTCAGTATAATGCAATAGCTCTGTTCTGTTTTCTGTGATATTCCCAGTTCTGAGTCAGCCCATAGCATAGACTAAGTACCTTCAATTTTTGTTGTCCTATAGAGTATAGTGAACTTAATGGGATTACATGCCATTATTCCCAACATAACCATTTCTATGTGTCTTAATTTTAAGACCTTAGGAACTATATGAGCTGAGCTTTCTATAAATGTGTAACTTCCTCTTCCTCATCACCCCAACATCCTCCATGATTAGTTACTAAGATTTCTTATAAAGATATCACAGGACTGGTATCACCCAACTCTCCCTTTAATATTCCCAGAAGCTTGTTTTTTGAACTCAAGAAATACTTTTTCCAATGGCAGTCTCGAAGAGTTTCCATAGAAACTACCATCACTTCAAAGGTGCCAAGATACCTGCTTCCTACATCTGACATCACCCTTCCCTGTATGCCATTCAGTTGACACCAGACATTTGAAATGAGTCTCAGGTCACCTCACCAAATGTTTCACAGCTGGCAGGAACAGATGCACCTATTAAATAAATCACTCAAGCTACGTAGGGGCTGGTGCATAATCTTCCCACAGCTCCAGAGAGAGGCCTGCTTTCTGAAGTTCTACTGTTAAAAAAGAATTCTGCAGTTAATCAAAGGCTCATTGTTCAGAGATATTACACAGGGGTTGCACTACAGGAATAAGTATCAATGAAAAGTTATTATGTATGTCTTGAAAGTAAAGAATACTTTATATCATTATATATACTATTGACAACATAGAACTGTTTTATATTATATTGAGTTATATATTTTGATATCACAACATACTATTATGTGTAATTACTATTTACTTAGCTTTTCTATTTTATACTTGATTTAATGTGAATATTTTATTAAATATAATAAATAAAAAATGATAGTCTCATACCACATATTTTGTGATCAGACTACCAAAGCTGCCTTTTTGCTATTGTAGTTTGAAGTATGAGGATTCAATAGGGAGATGTGAGGATTAGACTTGGCTTTATGAGTCTCAAGAAATTTGAAGTTATAACCACAGACTTACAAGTTCTAAGCAGGCACTCTAAGAACTCTGCTTTCCCCCAGGCCCAAAACATTGAGTTTATTTTATGCATATAAACAGGTAAAATTTTTATTTTTTATTGTTTCCCATTGTGTTTTAATAAAAATATGAGCACTCAGATTTCCAATCATTTAAACTGGACTAGATTTTCTTCATTTGCCTACTATTTAACATGTCAATTTGTAGTTCAATAAGAATTTTCACTTTTAAGTATATTTATTTTCTATCTTAGGTACTATTTAAAGTTAACATATAAGATATTCTTATGAGTTAATAAAAAGATCTTATTCTTATTGTAGTTGTTCCTTATACTTTTTTGAATATTGCAAGGGAAATTATCTGCATATATTTTAATACATTTATCTTTTTTTACCTAAAAGTACACCCTTGAAAACATCAACTTCTATATTCTTTAGAGTATCAAGCATTAAATCTCCGAAGTGAATTATGTTTATCTCCACGAAGAGCCTGTGTCTTGTGGATGGCAGACTGAATCTTTGTTGTCATTTTAATCCTGTTTGGGTAGAATCATATAGTTGGATGTGCACTAGTAAAAATCATAGGACTAGTAAAATCGGAGTTTTATGTGGATTATTGAAAAAATGATCAAAAATGACCATAGCTCTTCTTATCTTTCATATAAACATCCTACAAATTATTACACCATGGTTGGGCAACCCTTTGTTATACCAGTTATTTGATTTTGTTTTATTTCACAGTATGCAGTGAAATATTAGTTTTATCCTATTTTGTTCAATCCCGTCCACATCAGGTAATAATTTATGGTCTCAAGTTATTGGGCCAGAATTCTATGTGTCCATTAAAGAAGCTCCCTTTATTTGTTTATTTCATCATCTTCATTGATGCTTTATTTGATAAGTAAATAATTGATAAACTTATACTGATAATTTCAGTATAAGAAAAGGGAATATCTCAGGGATCAGGAGCTCACAATTTGCATACATGGGGTCCTCGTGAGGAATCTTAGCATAGGGTGTTCATTTGAACGTCACAAGTGGTCACTACACAATAGGACCAAAACAGCTTGTGATCTTGGTTCTTAGCTTTGTACCAAATTATCTGTCTGACCAAGTCTTAAAATAATGAACTATGAGCATTAGTTGGGAAACAGTCCCTGATCAAAAAAAAAAAAAAAAGGAAAGAAAGAAAAATATTTCAATATGATATATTTATATTGTCAACTTATTTTAGCCATAATATCAATCTAAATCTATGTCATCAGTAAGATAATTGTAATATAGGGACTGAAGGGATTACAGTTGTTAGGGAGAACATATGGCATATGCTTGGTCTGGGTAAATTATTAGTACTATGAAACTTTCCAAATATTGTTGGGTATAGTTTTGGAAAACTTCACTGCTGAGGTTATCCTTAGCACTACAGGGCCCATCAGCACTCAAAATCAGACCCTGCAATCAGAGCTCCAGGTTCCAAAATGAGGCTGGTGAGACATTTGCCAAGAAGCAAATATTGATATAGGAAATAATCCACACAGTGAAAAGGTACAAGAATGGGTTAAAAAAATCCAGCACTCAAGCCACAAGCTTCTGCTCTGAAGAAGGAAAGCAGCCTAGTGGAGGAAGACTGAAGAATGAGCTCCTGCCTTCCTCAGATCCCTGCTTTTATTGACAAGAACCAGACCATACCATAGGATGGGAGAGGAATACCAAGTAGGGAATAATCCAATAATCCCATCACCAGATCACATCCTAGGGTGGATATGAATATTGATCAGGGTGGGACCAGTAATCCAACAAGGTTTTAGCATAAACTGCTTCTATCATTAAGAGGAACCTGCATGAGTCCCTGTTGTTGAGTCTTTACAAACAAAACACATCACTGCAGTGTGTTTTTAGTTTTCTTGAAATAAAAGTGTCAGAAAATATGACATTAAAGGTACATATCAAAAATATTTATATAAATAGCAAAATTCTTTATGCCATCTACACTTTTAGGCTACCCATCAGAAACTTACGAATATTCATATAAACTTTTGTCTTAAAATTTATTTTGTCGATATTTCATTGTACTTCATTTATTACTTTAAATGACATGACTCATAATTATTTACAATAAATTTTAGGCTTACTTACAATGTACACAAACCTAATCCAAATCTCCCATATCCCCATTTCTCCACCATTGACCCCAAATTCTTTCTAACTCACTCCCATTCCCACTTTTTGACTGATACATTTTTAATTTACTATTATTTGGGAATCTTGATTGTGCTGGAGTGCTGAATCTCTGGAATTAGAAACATACAGATACTAGGCTTGCTCCTTATTACTTCTAGATCTTCTTTTTCACCACCCTAGACACTTCACTTTGGATTTTGTGTTAGTGCAAGCTAAAGTGTTTTGCTCACCTTTACTACCTACATTTCCCTAGATGTGTTATACCACAGATGAATGAGAGTATCTGGTGTTTGTCTTTATCCTTTAGACTCCACTTAAAAAATACTCTAGCTCCAGGGCTGAAGAGATAGTTGGGCAGGTAAAACACTTGCCTTGCTTGTGGCCAGCCCATGTTAGATGCTTAACAACACTCATGGTAGATAGAGCCCTACCAGGAATGAGCCCTGAGCACAGAGTCAGGCAGAATCCCTAAATAACAAAGAGTGCTTTGAATGATGTGGATAGTAAAACCCCCCCTTTTTTTTGCATAGTTTGTACACATATTTTCTTCAAATCAATAATGTCTTAATTTTAAATCTTTTAGTTGTTTTTTAATGTTGTTGTTGTTGTGGGGCAACATTTGGCAGTGCTCAGAACTGGCATGCATCTGAGGAGTCATTATTTGTTATGGTAAGTTTCATATTATTCCAGATAAGATATTTTTCTTCAAAATTAAGAAGACTTGAAGTTTGAGAACAAGCTTGTTAGGTTATTATTTTTAAAAATTATGAGCCAGAAGACTTTGCCTTTTTGTCCAAATTCTAGAAGTTTTCTGGCTATCTTGATCTTCTTTGGCTTGTGGATACACTCATGGATATCTACTTTGTGTATCTAGTGTTGTCTTTCTGTCTATACATTACTTTTCACGTATGATACCAATCTTTAATACTTGAGAGTCCACAGTACTATCTTAAGTCATTAAACTAATCACAAGAACAGCAGCCTTATTTTGCATATAAAACCACTATTATATGGGGCCCGGGAGATAGCATGGAGGTAAGGCGTTTGCCTTTCATGCAAAAGGTCATCGGTTCGAATCCCGGTGCCCCATATGGTCCCCCGTGCCTGCCAGGAGCAATTTCTGAGCATGGAGCCAGGAGTAATCCCTGAGCACTGCCGGGTGTGACCCCCCCAAAAAAAAACCCACTATTATCTAAGCAGATTAGAATTTCAATATAATAATTTGGGAAAGAGACATTTCCACTAATGTTAGAACAACTGTTTATTGCAATTTTATGCACAGCTTTAAGTCTAAAACATTTAATAGCAAAATTTATTATCTTTAATTTAATAATTTAATTTTAAAATCCTTTAAAGCTGCAGTGTTGAGTTAGAGATGTGTGGTCAGGAAAGGGTTCAAAATGACTTGTATTATTTTTTTATTTTTTAACACTTTACTTGAGGCTTTGCATGGAGGTAGGGCATTTGACTTGCTTGCAGATAGTGATCCAAATCCTGGCATCCCATATGGTTCCCCAAGCTTGCCAGGGGTGTATTCTGAGCATATCCAGGAATAACCCCTAAGCCCTGTCAGGTGTGACTCCCCCCAAAAAATCAAAAACAAAAATTAAAAACATTGTATTTATTTTAAATTAGTTTAATATTTTGATTATTATTTAATATTTATATCATGAGAGATGATACATTTCTAATTTAATAAAGCAAGTACTTAAGATGTTAGAGCTGATTTAAGGACTGTGTTGGACATTTTGACTAATCCAATCTTTTTGAAAATAAAATAGGCATTTCTGGAAAACTAATTATGTATCTTCTATATGATCCAGCAATTCCACTTCCTATTTCTATCCATATGATTTCCAAATTTTATTTCAAAGAGACATTTGTACTCCTATGGTCATCATAGCACTATAGTTATTAGTCCAAAATATGAATCAACCCAACTGTCCAAGAACATATTAGTGAATAAATAATCTGTTACATATACTAAATAGAATGCTATTGATCTATAAGAAAAAATGGAATAATGAAATTTTCTGCTACATGAATCACTTGGAGAGTTAAATAGAAGTACAGAGAACGATGTAGAATGTCTTCTTTTATTATGGTATAAAGAACCATGATAAGGGATCAACTAATGACTAGAAACAGTATTACGTGAGAGCTGAAATATAGAACTGAGTTTACAGTTATGGGGTTAGAGCTTATAGGAAGGCAGATTGAATGAGAGGATATATTAGTTGAGAATATAATGCTGGAATATTTTGTACATTAATCTTTATAATTAATATTGTTAATAAAATTATAGAAAGAGAAAGAATATAGAGATATATCTAATTAAGATCAGAAAATAGTCATACTTTTCAATATGCTACAGTATGCTCTCTGAAGAATTTACTAATCGTAGAAGAAATATAAAGCATTCATGACTTGGTCTCTGAGAATTTTGATACAAAACACCTCTGTTTTATTTTATAACCTTTTAATTCTGTGCACTAAGCCTACTTTCCTCACTTATCTTTTCATCTCTGTAGAGCCATTATAATAGTCTCATCATATAATTTTCATTTGGTGGAACAGGTACAGCTAATTTTGGAAATTTTTTTTCAAGATGTAGCTTGCTTATACACCTATTTGCTTCACATTAATTAATTTGAACAAACTCCAAAAATATGCTTTAATAACTTGTCATCAATTAGGGCCAAATAAATGTTTTCCATTTATTGCAGAACCAATCCGATTAGGTTTCTTGTTTGGTGTGCTACAAGCATACAAAATATCAACCCTAAGGGGTAGGAGGCAAAATCCAAATATTCAGATTTATTTAAATACAAATACATATTTATAAACACAACAGACTTTTCTAATTAATTTTTCATCATGCTAATGATTCTTAGTAACAACTGATTATATCAGGAAGAATCACAGCCAGTTCTAAAAGCATTTTTAATCACTGTTAGTTTGTAAAGAATTAAAACAAAGAAAACATTTTTAGTAGCATAGCTCCTGAGAGGCAATTACTGAATTCAACAAATATATATATATATTGAAGTAATTCAATCAATAGCATCATTTAGTACAATCCACACTATTGGTCATTTTAAAACTAGGTTTTCATGTAACTAATTTTTCTTTCTTCTGGAATGACTTACACATTTGCTAATGCTAGACATCAAATAATATAAAATAAATTCTAGTATTGATTAAAATAAAGCTCTAAAGACAGTTAATTAGTTATAAAGTGCCAAAGTTAGGGCACTGGACTTTGAGGTGCTATTCCTACATCTTTGCTATCACTCCAGCCCCACTATTTAGTTTTTTTTAAATAAAACCCTAATAGCTGGTATAAGAATCAATTAGCTTCTGTTATTCTGTAGTTTCATAGGCAAATCAGAGCAATCTTAACACAGGAAAATATCTCTGGTCACTGAAAATTCAGGATGAAGATGAATTGTCAAAAGCTCCTTTAAGCAAATATTAGAATCTAGAAAGAATATTGGAAATCAGAAAGCTGACTCATTTTTAGGGGGTTTTACTAAATAAAATTTGACTGTGGATTTATATTTAATAAGTCAGGATAGAAAATTGATATAAATACAATATATTTCCCAAACCACAGATGATTCATTTATCTGGATTCAGTTCAGATCAACAGAGCTTTTAGCTGAGGCTGAAAAAAATAATCAGGCAATAAAAAAATAAGCCAACTTTTAAGTGATATTTTGCAAGCATGTAAGCTAATATTTCCTGGGTGAATGCTTTGTAAATTTTATTCAACAAATAAACAGAATTGACTGCCATGATAAGAAAATGCCTCATAGCTTCTAAGGACAGATGTTGACCTTGGACAAATACTGAAATAAAGAATATTTGCATTTTTAGTTCTCCGGAGTCTTCTTCAGATCAGTGACTGTACCGCCTCTGTTTTCTAGGCAGCATGGCAATACAGTCAAATGTTGTCATTTTTAGAAAATAGCTGCAAAGCAGTCATCAGCTGCCATGTAATTAATAAATTGCCCATTCTCATTGAAGTCTTCAGTCCCAGTTTTGAATGGATGCACTTGGCCCACAATGTGGGTTATTAACTGTGAGGAGAGAAGAGAGGAGCAGAGGAAGAAGAAACAATGCATATATTTGCATGGTTCTGATCACTTCAACCACAACAAAAAGAACTGAAGAAAGTGATAGCTAATGGAAAAGATCTTAGAGAATTAAGGCACATGGTTCAAACATTTGGTATTTTCTCTCAATTGTACAGAGAGAGGTGCTTCATTATCTCCCCTCCAATGGTGGGAGAGATAGTACAGCATGTAAGGTACATGCCTTGTAAGCACCACATATGGATTCTGAGATCCCCAGGAATGATCCCTGAGAAGGACAAGGAGTAAACCTTGAGGTCTAATGAGTGTATCCCCAAAGAAACCAAACCAAACAACAAAAAATACCCAAGATAATCTCCCCCTCCAATTATTATTACTAATCAATTATAATAAGATTGACAACTTGAGGCTATCCTTGTTTGTATTTTGCCCACTCCTAGGAGAGTGTGGGAGTTCTTTCTAGAACGATGCTCAAGGGAGCACCTGCTCAATGTTCATGGGACCCAGATACGCTAGCAATAAAACCTGAGCATGCAAAGGTACACTCCAGTTCTTTCACTATTCTGTTGATACAGAAGCTAATTTTCAAAGTAAAACTATAGGTTGTGAATCTAGAGTAGGGTTAATGTACATGCCTTTATTATGCCTGTCCTGGGTTTGATTACATGGCTCTCAGAATATCTTAGGGTATAGTCATTGAGGCCTCTGAATCATCAAGAATGACTGGAGGTCTCCATCACCTCAGGGCCTGAACAGCAGAATTTCTTTAGACTCTAGCATCAGACAGTCCAGATGGCAAAGAACTACTTTGCAGTGGTTCTCAGTCCTCCTGCACACTTTTCTGTTACAGAACATTTCTTTTCCACCGCTTGAAAAGAAAAACCCTCATAAACAAAATATGATTAATTGATTCATGAAAATAGATACTAAAATGGGGTCCAAAAGGAGATGCCATTGAAATTATTCTCTACCTTTTGTTTTGGGTCACACTCGACAGCATTCATGGGATACTCCTGGCTCTACACTCAGAAATATCTCCTGGCAGGCTCAGAAAACCATATGGGATGCCGAGATTCGAACCACCATTCTTCTGCATGCAAGGCAAACATCCTACCTCCATGCTACCTCTCCGGCCCCTCTATATTTTTTTATAGGAAGCAAGTCAATTGCTTTCTCACATAAGAGAAGATACTAAAAACTCAAATTAACACCCAACCTAGGTAAATAAGTTGAATCTTTAATCGTCAGATTAGTAAACCCATCTGGAAATGAGGCTCATTTTCTTCTCTGATATGTGTCCTCACCATAAAAATCCTTCTGCAGTTAAATGTGTTTTCTCTCCATCCTATTTTGCTTAGTCAGATCAATGCATTCACATCACATCAATTGTTTGCAATTACCATCTGGTGATTTCTGGAATTGCTGTGGATAACATATTCATTCACTTATTTAAATGTATATTTACTGCTTCATGTGCCTTTACCTTGGTCAGCATTTATAGATAACATATCATTTAAAGTACTGTAAATTATTAATATTGTTCTTATTTCAAAATATGCTATCAGGTATCAAGGGGAATAACTGGAGGAGGAAGACAAAGATAGGATAACTAATACAAAATGCCCCAAGAAACTTTTTTTCTCTCAAAGAACCTCCTTCTTTCAAGGTTGAAGCAAACTTCTTTCTTGTTTTAAATTTTAGTAAATATCTCCTCTGTGAATCTACTTTATTCAAGACTTTCTATAATGCATAGCAAAATATTCACTCTAGAATTTTGGAAGCATTATAAATATTATCTCCCCTGAATGAATGAATGAATGAATAGTGAAGACTCAGAGATTAAGTAATTTATACAAGATCACTAAAATCTTAAATAACATATAGTTAACCTAAATTATTACATCAATTATTTAAAACCATTTACATATCTAGGAATAGCACTTTTTTTTTGGTGCGTGTATGTGTGCATTTTCAGTCACATCTAGCTTTGCGCAGGGCTTATTTTTGTCTCAGGGATCATACAAGGTGGTAATTAAAAAACCATATGCTGTATAAGGAAAAAATTGAGATGAACCATGTGCATGTCTTACACTAACAACCCTCTATGCTATTTTTGCAGTCCTCAGAAAAGCATGCATATTCCTCCATTTGAATTCCATAACCAAAGTTATCCTAGATTATTCTCTTCTGTTGTAAATTTTGGACCAGAGTTTGTTATACTTAGTGTTTACTCTTGATTCTCTCCTTAGGAGCCACTCCTAGTGAGGACTAGGGGAGCAGAAAGGATGCTGGAGATTGCACCCAAGTAAGATGCATGCAAGGCAAATGAACTACCTGCCATACAATGGCTGCAGCACCATTTCTCTCTGTTAGATGATTTCTCCACTTTTTCTGCTTTATTTATGGCCCATCTATCCTGAATTTCTCAAATTAACGTTATTTCTGTCCTTTACCCTTTATGTAAGCAGACTGAGAGGGAGGTCACATGGCATTCTTCCACTCCTTTGAAAGTACTTTTATTTTCTTCATGGAAACATTGAACAACCTAATCAGAATTGATATCTGAGATGCCTATCTCATGACTTGTTAGTAAAGTAACTGAAATGAGTTAAATGTTTATCAGGTAATACCTCAGTATTACAAATATTGTTATTAGTTATATGTTAAATATAATGTAACCTATAAGTCTAGTTATACAAAAGAGGCACATTATTTTTTAGAAAATAGAACAGTTGCTTAAATATGCTTCGCATATTTTGAGTAATTCTCATTTATGCAAGCTGGTTTTATATTCATGACAAGCATTTTCAATTTTAATATGTTTGCTTACATGAGATGCAGATTGTAATTTAATGGCAGACTGTTTAATTATGCCTTCATTTGTTTAAATTGTAATGTTGCTACTGAATAAATGAAATAAAAATCTCTTTAATTTTCTTCTCAATATTTAATTTAAATCAATGATAAACAGAGGCTGTCTCTCTCAAACAATGTTAATTAATATTCAAAAGACTAAATTTTCTTTTGGATGTATGGTATATGCGGCATCGTGTTTTCATAATTGAACTGGAAATGAGATTGATAGAGTTAAATTATCTCTAAAGGGAAGAAAAATGCTGTATAATTATATGAAATGTATTTTCCTAACAGTATAATATGGAATCTATAGTTTATATTTTAAAAATGTTAATATGATTGCAATTCAGTTTTTAACATTGGGGTATATATGCTTATATACCACATTACATATACACATCCAAATTGCAGAGGTTAGGGGCTAGGGCTAATAGAGTAGATAGGCCATAGGTTCATCCTAAGGCTTTATTCCTGCACATCAAGACCTGTCAAGTGTGATTCCTGAGCACAGAGCCAGGAATTAGTACTGAACATTATTGGGCTTGGACTAAAAATTGTTGCGCATTTTCATTTTCTTCCATGTTTATCAGTCCCAATTGTTTAGACAGTTTAAGAATTAATAGAACAACAATAGAAATGTATATATTAATTAATAGAAATCGTGTGAGATAGACTATATCACAGGAACTAACTGTATTTCCTAAAACACAGGAAGTAATTATTTTGCTCTGAAATTTGCTTCATAGGTATTCTGATCAGCTCATACACCTGTATTTTTCAAAGTTAGTGGCCAAACTCTGAGGTGTTTGGAATTTCAATATGTATTTGACCTATTCTGAGGTAAAATAGGTTATAAGAAAAATGGCAAATCCACAAATTGCAGACAAAGCAGAGGGAACAGCATGATTTAAGGAAACTTAGATCGCCTTCACTAAGTAGGAAAAAATTTAGATGACCTCCTGAAACTTAGTACTGTGATCTGATCTGAGATCTAGTGATTTTAGCAGTTGATAGTATTCTAAGTATAAATCCAGCTCCAGAGTCATGGTCAGGAGCAAAATATTACACAAAATTAATACAAGAGAAAAGCCAGAGATGGATAAATACAGATTTATATCACTTATCTAGTATTTAGAATAACTCCATGGAAAAATATAATGGTCTCAATGAGAGTTGTCTCAAACACTATTGGCCCAAAATATATCAAGGAGAAGGAAAGAAAAAGTGGAGGTGGAAAAATCATAAATAAGAATGGATGGGGACCATGGGCCAAGCAGTCTCAGGTGCATTAGTGTAGATTAAAAAAAAGAAGAACAGAAATAAATATCCTAACCTAAGTCAACACCAGCAAAATCAAGCAATCCAAACTCTAGTAATGTAAACTTCAAATGGGTCTGGTATACAGGCAGGCTGGGGAGCAGGGGTGGTGGTATGCAGAAGTTAACACTGGTGGTGGGATTGGCTCTGATCATTGTATGTCTGAAACTGACTTATGAAGAACATTGTAAATTACTATGGTTTTAATAAAATTAAATTAAATTAAAATAAATTGGTTATATGCACAATATCCCTTCACTAACAATGATTCAATCCACAGTGTCTGAACATGACAAAAGGATGAGAGAAAAGGAGATATTAAGAGAGAAAAAGAGTTCAGTGTATGTGTACATATGTGCATGTATGTGTGTTTATGTGAGACAGAAAGGAAAAGAGGAATTAAATGCCTGCCCATGGCAAGATGGAGGAGGGTAAGAGGAAAACTTGGGACATTGGTGATGGGAAATATTCAAAGGAGAAGGGTAGTGTACATTGTAAACCCAATCGTAAACAACCTTTAAATAAAAGGGGGAAAAAGACACTAGAAGGAAATCTAGGGTCACATATTTTCATGCTGCTAGAGAACAGGTTTAGTCACAAGATAAGAAGGTCTTTATGACCGTGATAGCTTTCTCCATCTGGAGTAAAGAAGGGAAATACTATCACTACCAATGCTATTGTTGGTCTCACAAGAATTGGGGAGAACAAATAAACAAACAAACGAGATATCAGAAATTAGATGAAAAGCCTATCTAGCCCATTGCAACAATTACAGAAAAAACTGACTTCTGTATTAGAATTAGTAAGAAAAAATTCTTTAGATATCTCAATTATGTTGAAATTGGTAACATAATAGGCAATTCATTATAAGTATTTATTGTAAAATCAGTGATATATAGCAACTGTATATTTAAGCACATGATAAGTAATTAATGAAATAAGAAAGAAAATAAAGGTGTAGGTGAGATAGTACAGTAGACCAGACACTCCTGAGACAGATGCAGGTTTCAACCTTAGCACTTGATATGATCCCATGAATGCAGAGCCAGGAGTTAGTCAAGAGCAAAAAACACACACAAATAGATTGAGGCTGAATTCAATAGAAAATACTGATTGGAAATACAAACTAGATAGATTTTGTCATAAAAATGTTAAATATTTTAAATATATAAAAAGACAGAAGAGTGAAACATGCTGAATAATTTCAAAACACCCTAGGGACAGGTTCAATATTGTAAAGAAAAGAGTAAGTAAAATTAAAGATAAATTATTTTTTGGTTTTTGGGTCACACCCGGCAGTGCTCAGGGGTTACTCCTGGCTCCATGCTCAGAAATTGCTCCTGGCAGGCATGGGGGACCATATGGGGCACCAGGATTTGAACCGATGACCTTTTGCATGAAAGGCAAACGCCTTACCTCCATACTATCTCCCAGGCCCCTAAAGATAAATTTTTGAATGCCTAAAATGAATGAATGACAGAGTCAAAGTCCAGGTGGAGGAGCCTGAAGCAGGGTACTGAGATGATAAAGAAAAAAAATATAGGGGCTGGGCGGTGGCGCTGGAGGTAAGGTGCCTGCCTTGCCTGCACTAGCCTAGGACAGACTGCGGTTCAATCCCCCGGTTCCCATATGGTACCCCAAGCCAGGAGCAACTTCTGAGCTCATAGCCAGGAGTAACCCCTGAGCATCACTGGGTGTGGCCCAAAAACCAAAAAAAAAAAAAAAGAAAGAAAGAAATAGGGTTGGAGCGGTGGCTCAAGAGGTAGGGCATTTGCCTTGCACACACTAACCTAGTACAGATCTCGGATCAAGTCCCCGGGAGTCCCATATCATTCCCCCAAGCCAAAGTGATCAGGAGTGATTTTTTTCTGGGTTGAATTACAACTTTCTTTTCTTTTTTTAGGGCTCTTAACATCTTTATTTAAACACCTCGATTACAATATGATTGTAGTTGGGTCTCAGTCATGTAAAGAACAGCCCCCTTCACCAGTACAACATTCCCATCACCAATGTCCCAAATTTTCCTCTGAGTGCTTAACCAGGAGTAACCGTGAGCATCATCGAGTGTGGTCTAAAATGCAAAAAAGTATAATAAAAATAAATAAAAATGTAGACGTTAGGGAAACAGCATATTGGGTTTATGGGACTAAATGCCACCTGGTTAGAGAGCTCAGACTTCCTCAACTGTCATCTCCATAGGGTAATTATTATTCAGCAAGAAACAGTCATAAAAAGAAAGGTAGATAACATATTCTCAATTAATCCTAAGGGGGTTTACAATCTCATAAGGGAATTTTAGGAATTAGGAGATTTAAGGTATAATCTCTGAAAATTGTCTTTCTCCTGGAAAGGGTGACAGATAACAAAGTGTAAATAGGGCTCCTGCCCCCAGAACATTCTCTGGATGGAGATCAGTGATCCAATATTTCCTAAAGGCCCCTCAGCTTACTCTCTGTACTTTCTCTTGGACACTTTGACCTCTAACTAAAGGTTTGGAATTTTTCTACTATAGAAAAGTCAAATATATAAATGTGCAGATGTAGCCTTTTACTATATATAAAGAGAGAAGTAAGATTTAGGAGAAAAAGCATATTTGAATAGCTATCAGACATAATCAGTAAAAGAACATAAAGAACATAAAATATCATAATTTCACTGGATAAATGGGAACAGTGGTTCATTCAAAGAAACAATATTGTTGCTCAGGGTCTGCTTCTGGCATTGTTGTGAGGGATTGTGTGGTGTCCCAATATAGAAAGCATAACCTTCCGTTCATTTAGCCATCTCTTGGTCCTCTGAAACTATGAAAAATAAAATATTGATTAGAAAATAGAATAACCAAGTAAATTCTAAACTGAAAGATTTTAGTAAGAATCAGTGTACTAAGTGTGGCATTAAAGGAGGCACATTGACGGGATATGATTTTTATATTAGTTTTAGTTACACTTTCAGTATTAGCCCTGTTACTAAAAGTTAAAGCTCCTATGTACAGATATATTGCATAAAAATTATAACATTTTGGAAATTAGAAGTGTAAAACCATTTCTATTTTTTGAAAATAAAAAGTGTCCCAAGAAACTGAGGATGAGTGAAGTGATAAAGCATGTTCCATGATTTGTGAGTCTCTGGAATTGATCTTTGGAATTGATTTTTTTAATAGCAATATTCACTTTCTAAAAGTAACAATCAAGAACAACTTTATTCAATTGTAAAGAGAAGTTTAGTAAATCAATTCACATTTTCTGTTGGCTTTGGTTACTTGTTATTTTCTTACTTTATTTCTTTTTACCGTATGTATAAGAAAAATCCTCCTGTCTCTATACCTCTGCTTTTTTGTAACTTCGTTCAGCATATTCTCTAGACTCATCCATGTAGTGGCAAACTATGCATGCATTTGTCTTATCTTACAGCCAGGTAGTATTCCACTGAGAACACTCACCTTTCTAACTGAAAAAGACCTAAGTCAAGACAAATTGTGGTTATTAGTATTCAGCAATAGGTGAGTAACTCATAGTAGAAACCTAGATGAAATATAAAGTCACATTAATCAGGTTATACTCAAGTTTCTCTATAAGTAGCTGCTTAGGCAAGATGATGGAATGGCACAGTAAAAATATTAAGATTAAAACTTGCAGTAAAAGATATTGTCTCAAGTAAAAATTACCATTAAAATAGGATGAACAAATAAGTGATTTCCCATTAGACCAGCAATGCAGGACTGTTAAAAGAAATCGTTTTACAGGAAGATAAACACATACAAAGTAGTAATAAATACAGTATAAGAAATATAAATAAGAATAACATGAGTCAATAAATAATGAGTTATGAATAAGAATAACATGAGAGTGTGAGGAAAAAGAAGCCGGAAATGTGGTACTATGGCTCAGCAGTAGGGCGTTTGATGTGCCCTGGAGTCCCACATGACCCCCCAAGCCAGGAGTGATTTCTGAGTGCATAGCCAGGAGTAATCCCTGAGCTTCACAGGATGTGCCCTCCCCAAAAAGCAAAAAACAATGTTCTACTAGTGGTAGAGTGCATTTTGTATGTGTCTTTCATCTTCACACTCGTGATTCAACTCATTGTCAGATTTAGACAATGCTCCCTAAGCAGCACCATGTGAGTCTTGAAACAAAAGAAAGAAGAGGTGGGTTATCAATGACAAAAAAAAAAAAAAAAAACAGTGATAGGTCTGTGGAAAGGTGGTGGTGCTGAAAATTTAGTAACTTTGCTCATATAAAACATGAAATTTAATATTGTAACCATGTTACTCAAAGCACAATCTGTGTATCATAAAATCATAAGAAAAAAAATGGTAAATCAACAGTGGCTATTTATTTAATTTATACATTATAAGCATCATGCCATTTTAATATATGGGTGATCAAAACAGCCAGAGAAGAAAAGGAAGTGTCAGTATGAAATAATGATTTTTTAAATTTTTTTATTGAGAACAATGTGAATTACAAGACTTTTACAGTTGTCAGTTGTATTTCAGGAGCATAGTGACAGTGATTTAGGACCATTCCCACTATAGTAGGACCTCCCTCCACCATAGTTCCCAGAATGCATCCCATACCTTCATCTTTAGTCCCTAGATTTATCAATGTAACAGGTCTATTTTGTGTTTATCTTGTTATAATTTGTGTCTTTTGGTGAATCATGATTTTAAGAGATCAAGGACCAGCATGAGCTTATATGATACTTTTCATTCTTTAAATCATTATTACTGGTATTTGAAGAGCAGAGAAATCAGACTCCTATATAAGGAGCAAGCTAGCACATTCCAAGTCTTTGCAGCAAGCAAAATTTTACTTACTATGACATGGAGTCAGGTTATTTTATAGTCAGTAAACAATGCCCATGAGGAAGGTAGAAGCGTTTTAGTAGGTGTCCAAAAATGGCCTCCATGCATTAATCAGGGTTTTGTTAACACAAGGACTTATATGTAGAGCTGCATGACCAAGCAGGATCCAACTTGTAGCTCAGTCATTCTTTGTTTTTAAGTAATATGTTTACTTAAGTCCCATGATTACAAACATGTTTGTAGTTGGGTTTCAGTCATAAAAAAGAACACCTCCCTTCACAAGTGCAACCTTCCACCACCCCAATGTCCCCCATCACCCTCCTCCCACACACCCTGCCTGTCTTCAACATAGGCATTCTATTTCTCTTACTCACTTACCATTGTCATGATAGTTGTTAGTGTAGTTATTTCTCTAATTGTTCTCACCATGATAGGAAGATTAGCACAAAAAAGGTCAGTCATTCTTAACTAAAGCAAGGGACTGCAATTCTTCATTAAAGAATTTTCAATTCATGCCATCTCAGAAGACAGTGAACATGTAGTATTCAGCTGTGCGGATCCTTTCATGCTGACATACATTAACTCTAAAGAAATAGTCCTGTCATATGTCCCAGCAATAATTTCAGACATCCTTCTAGGTCACACAGATGACAGCTTAACATGAAGCTATTCTGATGTTTGGAATATCAGCCTGTGATTTTCTTGAGCTAGGAAGATTTGTGACATTTGTAAGTTATTGCTGATAGACAACTTCCCCTCTGAGATTATCATGTGGTGGTCTCTCAATGCCTCCTGAGTTAGGAACATGTCTATCTGAGCTGTCTTCCCCATGATCTCAACTTTTTGTTTTTCAGAATAAAAATGTTCCAGATTTGGTGCAGGATGGTCTTTGTAAGGTATATTTGATTCTTAGTTTAAAGTAACAAATAGCTTCATGGTAATTTGAGACAATAGTAACTTAGTTCTTCACAGTGAGGAAATACACAACTCTAGAAGTAAAGTTTCAGTGTGATCACATTGTCTACAAAGGCTCTTGAAAAGAATCTTTGTTTTTCCCTTTCAGCTTCCGATGCTCCTTGACTTCTATGGCTTGTGGCAACATCACTTTTTTATTTGTCTTCAGTTAGTTTTTGTTCTTTGTATGACTGTGCCTTTCCACTTCTTTTAAGAATATTATACCCTGAAAAAAATCTAACTTTCATTTATGATGTCTTTATCACAAGGTTACTATAAGAATACATTTTTGAAGATTCCAATTCAAATGTGGTCACATACTTAGCTTTTGGAGATACATGAGTTGATGAGTTACTCAGCTTACTCAGTGGAGCATTCCACTCTTGTGGTTTAATCATTTAACCCTTTTGTGTTAGTGTTGGCCTTCTGATATGTGGGATAAAAAACAATAATAATAGAGAATTGGTATATTCAATTTACTTCTCATTCAGTATGAAAGTAATAAACTTTCTGAAGACAAAAGAGGTTGGTTTGTTTATATTGATCAATGTTGACCTCCCTCTACCAGAGTTCCCAGCATGGATCTCATACCTCCACCGTTAGACACCTGCACTACTAGTGTATCAGGTCCATTCTGTGTATAGTTTGTTATATTTTGGATAGATGACTCTATTGTCGATAACTTTGATTTGGGTATTTAGATCTGAACATTTTTGATTTCCACTCAGTGATTCTGAAACCGTTTGGCCCCTTGGTCCCATTCACTTTTTATCCTTTCTCAATTTTAGAAAGACATAGAAATATAAGGTAGAACAGATGATTTATGTTTATGGTTCTTTAAAAAAAAAGTGGGAGCTCTATTTAGAAGCTAAAATAAAATTAAAGGAAGATAAAAAGAAAATAGGGGGAAGCATATGAAAAGATTGGGTTGTGTTTTGTTTTGTTTTGCATAGATGCAGTAAATGTTGGGGGAAATTAGAAAGGACATTCTCTTGGCCAATGAGATACAGGGTATCTGTCCCCTTGAAGCATAGTGTCATAAAACCAACTACAGAATCCAGGCATGTTAATTGTCAAATCCCAAGATCTTTTCTTTATCATCCTAGGAAAAGTTCTGCTCAGTTGAGGTTGTTGTATTGAGTCGTCTGTAGCCATCTTAGTTTTTGCACAGATCCTAGAATGGAGCGTATTCTGGTTTAATCTCACAGTTAGTTGGTGAGGTAGAGCAACCTGCTTTAGATCAAATTAATAAATTCCCATAAGCTATGCATGAGACTTGTAACTTACAGTACAACTTACAGGACTACTTGAACCATTGCCTTCCTATGGATATCAGCAGCATCACACCACTGATCTTTTCTCCCAGGACAGATAGGCCCAGAGTAGGATTTATTTGGCCACTGCAGAATAAAGCCTTATGTGTGTTTTATTTTGTTACACTCATATAATCTTGCAAAAAATTTATATTCTAATTGAATGCTAATAACTATATGTTATCTGCTTGGCATGTAGAACCATTGAAGAACAGTTTTATTTCTTGCCTGGTATATGACCCAGTCATATATCTAAGCTATAACAGATGCTCATTATGTTTGTAGAAATGTTGTGAAACAATCAAGATCTCCAGATCCTTTTGGAAGCAATTATCATAAATTAGCTTTCTAATTCTAAAAGGAGTTAAATGTCAATAGTGAATTTGTTCTATAGTTTATTCTCTGATTACTCATCAACATCCTTCTAATTTGAGAGTGCTTGCCTACATCTTTTATACTACTAGGAATATTTCTTAGAGCTACCTCCTTTTCTCATTACCTTCTTTTTAAAAAAAAAAAAACTTTTTTTCTTTTTTGGGGGCACACCCATTTGACTCTCAGAGATTACTCCTGGGCATGCGCTCAGAAATCACCCCTGTCTTAGGGAGGAGCCATCTGGAACTCCAGGAATTTAACCACTGTCTGTCCTAGGTCAACGCTAGGCTAATGCTTGCAAGGCAGGCGCCTTAACTCTAGTGCTACGGCTCCAGCCTCTTTACCTGCCTTTTTAAGTCTAAGATCCAGGTAAGTGTTAAACTTGACAACCTATAGTTTTTTTTTTGTTTTTTTTTTTTGGAGGGGGGGGGACACCTAGCAGTGCTCAGGTGATATTTCTGGCTCTACACTCAAGAAACTTTTGGCAGGTTTAGGGAACTATATGGGATTTTGATGATCAAACATGGATTGACTGTTTTCAAAGCAAATGTAAGTAGTTAGTACCTGATGTACTATCACTCTGACTCCAAGTTGATGGTTTTGAATTAGATCATTTAATATGACAGATCATTAAAGTACCACCTCCCCCCACAAAGTATGTTCCTCCTTAAGGCAGAACATAATATCATTTAAAAATATATTTTTGTCCATCCCAGTGCCCACCACATGCCAGTACAACTTCCCATTAGTCTGGCCAGATTCCCCCATGCCAGAGGGGCTCTTCACGAGCACCTCAGTAAGCTGGGCCCTGGGGAGGATTTGGGGTGGAATGCAGCTCCACCCCCTATGCATTCACAAACAGCAGGGGCCAGAGCTGGGCCCAGGGCTCCCACAACTGCAGTCTGTAGTCTAAGTAATATCCCGTTATCCATAACAGACCCCCTAGATTATGGTCGATTTTTATTTATAACCATTCTCAACCCATCCAAGAATACTATTGCTTTTGACTATATAAAATATAATGAAACACTTTATATAAGGAAGATTGCACTCAAATAGATCTCTGAAATCAATATTTATGTGAACATTATTTTTTTTAATGTTGAAGTGCTCTCTGACTGCCAAGCCTTAACCTTAAATATTCATCTATATGATTAATATAGCCCCACTTATTCATTGCCCCTCCACACCGAGACCCTTATATTCCCCCATATCCCAACCCTGATTTATTACCTCCCCTTTATTTACTCCTCTTTTCCCTCAATTCTTACCTTGATAGGCACCAAGTCCGACCTCTTCTGCAATAAAGCACCATTCAGCTCCTCAATAAAAGACACCCTCTAGAATCCCCTTCTCGTGTCTCAACAAGAAACCTCAACCAACACGCCTGCTGACTTAAGCTTGTGACCCCTCTCACCCCCGTCAAACCGTGGACCGATACTTCATACCAGAATCAGTTGCAGCAAAACTCCCAACTCAAGGACGTTACAGGACTATGAAATTCTGCAAATCATATCTTAAACTGTAAACTAAAATTTGTGATAAGAAAAAGTGCCTTGATTTCCATCCCCACAAGATTATCTCAAAAGACCTCATTGGGAGACCTATATTGCCTACATAAGCCTAATATCATATTAATAATGCATCTTAAGATATATACTCCTAAACATACAGATAACCTCCCCCATCACTTTCTTTTTTCAAATACTTTCTTTTCCTTTTTTCTCCTCAATTTATTTATTTTTTCTTTTTTTAATTTTTTAGCTCAGTTTCATCTATTTGCTCTATTTTTTTTATATATATGCATATTCTCAGCTTGGGTGCTCCCGGGTACAAAAACCAAGAAACGTCTTGCCTGGGATAAAAGCTCAGACCACACCAGAGGTACTGTATGTGTAGCCTGTCATCCTTACTCGGAATAGCACCAGCAATACAAAAGGACACCATACGTTTTTGTATAGGCATAGTAAATAAGGGGAAATCATGGACTCAGACAGAAGATCTTATCTTCTATGGATAAGAACTCACATTTTTTATACAAGGGTGCCTCCCATCATGGACATATGTCATGTGGATACAACTCAGTCTCCACGAGATCAGACACTGTCCATTCTCTAATTCCAGATCCCAGACGTAGAACTGAAACAACTCCCTGCAACAACACCAGGAATTAAGCTCTTTTGGGAGATATACTTGTGCTAGTGTTGATAAGACAACGTGGACAAAGAGGAAATGTCAACTTGACCTAAGACCGGAGGTCCTATCACATCACCTAACACTCAGTGGAAACCAGAAGATGTATTGTTTTTGAAATATGAAAAATAAGAGCACTAACTTCAGAAAACTGACTTTGACAACAGTGACTGGTAGAACTTACCTGGAAACCACTAAGAAAAACCCTACCCTAAGCAATAGTACAGATCTCTTACAAAAATCAAGATCTCTTAGCACAGAGGCCCAGTTCTGACAACAGAGACTGAGCAGAATCTTTGGAATCATGACTTCCTAGACTATGGCTTAGGTAACTAGCAAAAACATGGAGCACAGAATACAGAAAGCTGAACACATTAACAATGTTGGAACAACCTCTAGAACCTTAAAGACTCTACCATAGGCCTTGACCTAGGACATGTGCAAATACCGAGATTGTTTTCTACAGTGACCTGATTTTCTCATCCACAACTGAGAGGAAAGTTTCCTGACACCCCCACAACAACAAAAACAAACAAACAAAACCCCTGGGATATGGCAATGGGAAGGTATGGAGCCAGTGGTTGTTCCCATGACAATATGCTCCAGGAATGGAGAAACCCTGAATCCATTAGGTCATGGAAATTTCCTTACTTCCCCAATACTTACTGTGCCTATACAAAAAAAAAAAAAAAA
>PVKC010012149.1:0-24028 GCA_004027635.1 Crocidura indochinensis
TTTTGGACCATACCCTGCAGTACTCAGGGTTACTTCCTGATTCTGTACTCAGAAATCACTACTGGTAGACTTAGAGGACAATATAGGATGCTGGGTTTGAACTAAGGTCGAATGCATGCAAGTGCCCTATCTGCTGTATACAGCTCTGGCCCTGAAGCACATGATGAATAATAGTATTGTTATTGATGTTTTAAGAGTTCACTGTTACTATTTCAAACAATGTGCATGATACCCAATAGTCTGAGGTTAAGTCTAATTACCATTTTGAATTTTGGTTTTTTTGATAATCAATAGTGAAATATTTTTATATGCTTGTTAATAACAATTATGTCTTTAATAAAATGTCCTTTAAGTTTTTCTTCCATTTTTGATGGAGCTGTTGACTTAGTTTTCTGAGATAAAATGTCCCTAAATGTGTTACTTTTTAAATTTTATTCAATTTTGATATCAATTAGCATTGACTGAACTTGAACGTTTTTGTTTTTTGTTTTTGTTTTTGTGTGTGTGTGGGGGAATGGAGGTGAGTAGCATGTGAAAATCAGTTGTCAGAAGTACTGATGGTCACTCCCAATGATACTGCTTTTGCTGCTGTCTAGAACATTTAGTCTCTGGTATAATAAAAACAAGCCCATATCAGTTGCAGAGGTCTCCAGAACTACTACGTGATGGTACAGAGGTGTATCTGATGTAGGGGTTCAATATGGGGTTCTGTAAATACAAAGCATGGGCCCTGATCCCTGCTAACTCTTTATTCAAGGTCTTGTAAATTTTACATATTTTTCATTATTTGAAAAATGACAATTGCTAAAGTGTCATTTTTGGGAGGGATCAAGTATGTGCTGGCGGTTTAAAATAAGTTGGCTACATTCAAAACATGAATTGTACCTGTTATTACTGTCATTCTTGGCCCTAGACTTTTAAATGTGTCTTTACTATGTATGTAGTATGAGTCTTTTATTCTGGCCCTCCAAAGTAATGCTTTAATAATTTCCCAATGGAACCATTGCTTAGATTCATGGATCTAAGGATGTACTACCATCTATTTATTTTTAGTTTTTGTCCACACTTGTGCTTATGGTTTACTCTTTCCCGAGGGATCAATCCTAGTTGATTCTGAGGGAAAAATGGCATGGTGGAGATTGAAGACTCCGGAAGCTGTGTGCAAGGCAAGCACCTTACCCAGTATATTATCTTTCCAGTCCCAGAAGCAATGCTTCTTTTAATGCAAGGAAAATTCACCACCCCGTCAGTACTTGGTGTCCTACAGGGCCACACTTGACAGTTCTGGGAACGTCCAGGGTTATATCAGGACCATATCCTGGCACTCTCTGATGATGACAATTAAAAGTCTGATATTTCTTTAGTAGCATCCATTTTTGGCACCATTTGAAAAAAATTTCTAGCTAATATTTAATATTAATGGAAAAAAGTAGATGCGATGTGTCTCCGTTCAACTTCTAATTGTGCAATGAATATTTAGTAAAAAATAAGTGTGGTGCTTTAAGGACAGGCCCTTGGATCATAGGAATAAAATTGAGAGTTCATGGTGGCCGGGCGGTGGCGCTGGAGGTAAGGTGCCTGCCTTGCCTGTGCTAACCTAGGACGGACCGTGGTTCGATCCCCCACTTCCCCATATGGTCCCCCGTGCCTGCCAGGAGCGACTTCTGAGCGAATAGCCAAGAGTAACCCCTGAGCGTCACCGGGTGTGGCCCAAAAACCAAAAAAAAAAAAAAATTGAGAGTTCAGAGACAGGCCTATGGTATACACATAATTAATCTTTGATAAAGGAGCAAAAAGTATGAAGTGGAGCAAGGAAAGCCTCTTCTACAAATAGTGGTATGAAAACGGTGTTAGTAAAATGCAAAAATGTGAATTCAGAACCAATTTTTACATTATGTACAAAAGAAAGATAAAAAATGAATTAAAATTCTTATGTCAGATCTGAATCCACAAATTATTCTATGGAACACCTAGGGAGGAAACTCATTGACACTAAAGCAAGAGGTATTTTTTTTATGATATAAAGTTATTGGTCTGGAAAAGGAAGTGAGGATAAGCAAATGGCACCACATCAAACATCTGTATTGCTAAATAAACATTGGCCAGATTAAAAAGAGGATTTACAGAATAAAAAAAAAAACATTTCTTCCATTTTAAAAAATATGCCATTAAAAGATAGTTTCTGGGGAAATAGACAAACTATCTCAAAGAAGACAGACAGATGGCCAACATGTTTTATATAGTTTATTATTAGAGAACTGAAAATCAAAATGTTGAGCTATCATCTCATAATTTTGTTAGATTGGTATATATCAGAAAAAAACAACCACTGTTTGAGAAGAAAAGTGGATCTTAATTTACTACTGTTGAGAATATTGATTAGACCTGTTTATTTTGAAAATAATATAAATACTTCTCAAAATGCAATTAATTGAATATATATATTTAATTCAGCAATTCTATTTCTTGGCATTTTCCCCACAGATTCATAAACTATTCAGAAAAGATATTTGCACTCCTGAGTTATTGCAACACTAGTCACAATATTCGATATGGTACAATATAGTCACAATATCAAATATTCAAGATCAGATGAATGGATAAATATCACATATATACATAGAATGCCATTCAACTATAAGAAAAGATCTTACCATTATAAGAAAACATGAAAATGTGCAATTTGCTGTTATACAGAAGAGCCTGTAGAGTATCATGTTGAATGAAGTTAGTCAGAAAGAGAGGGAAGATGTAAAATGATATACTCATATGTGGGATAATATGTAAAGTAGTGCTATAACAAATAATCACAGGAAACAAACTGACAGCTGGACTTCAGTAGGAAGTTTACAACTGAGGAGGGAGAGGGCAATGAAGTGATGGGAGGAGAGCACTTTAGTCAGTCTGGGTTGGAAAATGTGGACAATCTGGTAAAGGGTATGATTTTGAAAGGTGTTTTGTATAAAATTTTACCTTAATAAGTATTTTAAATAAGACAAAATATGAAAAATCGTTTATATTATTAACAATAATGCCAAATTTGGTGCAATTTTTAGGGCATACCATTTTACTTTCTATATCCGAGTTTGACTGTTTTATTCACTAATATTAGGTTGTTTTTTATTTGTTTGTTATTGGGCCACACCTGGTGACACTCAGGATTTACTCCTGACTATGAGCTCAGAAATCACTCCTGACTAGGAATGGGATGCCCAGGAATTGAACCGTGGTCTGTCCTGGATTGGCAGTGTTCAAGGCAAACACCCTACCACTGTGCTATCACTCTAGCCTCTAGTTTTTCATGTTTTTATTATATCAATAGCTTCATATTTTTCAATAGCATAAAAAAGGCTAGTAATATTACTTTTCATTGAGAATCAGTTTTAATAGTATATGAATATTTTCCCACCCAAATTCATTGTTTACAAAATTAATTTTGGATTTTTATTGATATATGCTAAGACAAAATCATGTAGAAACATTATAACTTTATTATATTTTATTTTATTGGTATTTGATTCACACAATAGTTCTCAGATCATATTCTTGGGTTTGCTCACGAATCACTCCTGGCAGGGCTTAGAGGACCATTACTTATGCTGAAGACTGAAGCTGGGTCAGCTGTATACAAGCCAAAGAAATTACCCACTGTACAAATATTTCAGTGCATAAAGGTAATTAATTAATTTATTTATTTATTTTGGTTTTTGGTCACACCAATGATGCTCAAGGCTTACTTCCGACTATGCTCTCAGAAATCGTTCCTGGCTTGGGGGACCATATGTGACTCCGTGAGATAGAATCTAGGTCCGTTCTACGCTAGCACATGCAAGGCAGATGCCTTATCATTGTGCCACCGCTCTGGCCCCAAAGGTAAATTTTTATATTATTTTTTTATTTCATTAAACCTGTCAGGATTATATAAATTTTCAGTAGGCAATATAGCCCAGGGTGAAGGCACTTAACCTGCATACATCAGTGATCCTCAGCTCAAAATTGTAAGTTGTGAGTACTGTATTCTGCAACCCAAAAGCCAAAAATATCAAAATTGTGTCAAAGTTTTTACATAATGTTTTATATTTAAGAGTGATTAATATGTATTATTTTTTCATTGTTTGAAGATATTTAATTTTATTATTTTTGAAAACAGGGAATCTGTTGAGTTTAAAAAATTAATTTCCTCTAGCCTTATTTAAAATTTCTATTGTAGCATTTCTATTTTCCTGTTTTACAATAATATAGTACTATTCTAAGAAAATATCTGTAGATTGTAAAATATTTATAACTTTCCCTTAAAATTATGTACACTGTGTAATTCTTTATTATTTCTATAGATAATTTACACTACTCAGTGATACAAATTATCAAAATAATGGCTTTATCTTACAGTTTCTTAAGACTTTAAAAACATTTTCTTTAAATTAAATATGATATGAGTAAATGTGAATTTTTGTTGAAACATTTATTAACAAATCCATCGTCTTGGATTATTTGAAGAACAATGGAATAGCAATCATATCTTTATTTTCAATTGTAATTCTTTTTACAATATAGAATTACATAGCCACGTAAACCAGTGATGAGGAAACATGTGATTGGCATTATTTTTCTTATAATAAGAACTAAGGTGTGCTATAATCAATCTATTTTGAGCTAAGATGGTGTTAATAATACAGATAAATTAACTTTTTCCCCCATAGGTAGTTACCCAAAAGTGGAATCCCTGGGTCATACAGCAGCTAAGTATACTGAGTGTTTTCAATAGTGTTTTCGATAGGAGATGAAGACTCCCCTCAGCAATGGATGAGTGTTAAGGAATGAAAGAACTGCATGTCTTAATATTCAGTATTCTATGAATTTAAACAAATATATATCAATGTGTATCCAATATTATCATTTGATAGAATCATTTTATTACCTTATCATTTTGTTTGCTTTAATGTTGTTCCTCCTCCCCAAATGAAGATCTCATTGTTAGCTCAACAGTCTATTTTTTAAAATGTTTTCCCAGCTTCTTCTACTTAATAATAATCATGTTGTCATGATAAGATTTGATAGTTTATTTTTATGACGAATAAAACCTCATTGGATGGAATACTTATATTAACCCAATCACTCAATGAAGAATATCTTGCTTTTTTCAATTTTTAGAATCCTTAGTTCTAAATTAATAATTCAATGTCTATAACATCCTTATATAGGATTTTGTAAAGACATATGCTTTCAACTTATTTAGACAAACACAAACAATTGTTTGTGAACAACTGGGAACATTTAGTTGAAATATATTTCATTTTTGCTTTACCACTTTGCATTCTCCACAATCAAAAATATTTATTTCTCTACACAAATATTAAAGACTTTACTAAGCGCTAGTAGATTTCTAACATTATAGGCCTATGTTCCAGCATCCCATTAAAATATCTGTCTGAAAAAACTGAATAGTACCATAAAAAGTTATTATTTGGTTTAGCTAATTACCAAATACTGACCACCCTTCTTTAGAGCATAGAAAATAATAAAGTCTTATCAGTGTGGCTGGAGTGATAGCACAGCAGGTAGGTCATTTGCCTTGCAGGTGACAGATTGGGGGTTGATCCCCAGCATACCATATGGTCTCTCCTGAGCCTGCCCAGAGTAGTAGGTTCAGAGCACAGAAATAGGAGTAACACCTGAGAGCCACTGGGTGTGGCCCCCAAACCAGCAAAAATAATTGTAATTATAAATAATAATAAGTATATTATAGACAAAAGGTCTTCCATTGTTTTTAATCAAATATTTAACAGTATTTGTGAAAGAATTATAATTTCAATAATTTGACATACTACATCAGCATACATAAAAGCAACTTTTTAAATAAATAATTCTTCTGTATATTTTTCACTTCATGTACTCTACTGAAATCTTGCTGTCTTCATTCCCTTATTTTCCCTTAAAAAGACCCTCTATGGCTATTAAATATGAATGATTCGATCCTTTTATATGCCATTATAATTGTTGAAAAAATGTTTTTTACACAGCACTAAGGATTAAAGGTATTTTGACTTAGAAATAAGTTCCTGTTGCTTCAAGTTTTATAGATGTATATATGTGTCAAATATATGCTTAACATATGTAACTATTACTTTATTATTTTTAACACATAATTACTTTATATTCTGTGATTGTCAGAAATATTGCACTAAAAATTGAAAAAGAACTTCAAGAGGGGCTGGAGAGAATAGCACAAAGGTTGGGCGTTTGTCTTGTACACAGCAGATCCAGGACAAACATGAGTTCAATTCCTGGCATCCCAGATGGTCCCCAGAACTTTTGAATATACTTGTAAGATTTATATGAGTACTTTGTATCTGATTAGGAAATATATTCAGATTTTGAAAAAAAAAGAATGTATCAGAAAGTTATTTCATGTAGATAAAAAATTAATACTTTATATAGAGTGGGAAATAACCCAGAATTCAATATTAAAAAAAGATATTTAAAATCCAAAATAATCTAAAGTGGAAAGAAATTGGAGTATTGACACTAACTAACTTCAAGTCTAACTGTAAAGCTAAAGAAATCAAGACAAATATTACTGAATAAAATGACAAGTAGATCACTAAAATTTTAGAAAGATCAAACACAAACCCATATAAAATATATACAACTCATTTTGGGCACACTATCTGGTCTTCAGAAGTACTCTGGTTTTCTGGTCAAGGGTCACATTTGGCAATGTTTGAGGACAATACTCCTGTTTTTCTCATACAAAACCAAGCAGTATCTCCTCAGTCCTTATCAAAAGATTTCTGACAAAGGAAAACAAAAGAGGAAAAGGTAGTCTATTATATATGGTACCAGAACATATATGTTCATTAAAAATACTGAATCATTGGTCTAGGATACAATTAAAATCCACAAAAATTAGAATATAAAAACATGGATTAATTTATGCTATTGACATTTATAAGTAGTATAGATAAGAAAGTTTACAGTTGGGGGGAGCCGGGAGGTGGCGCAGGAGGTAAGGTGCCTGCTGCCTTGCCTGCGCTAGCCTAGGACGGACCACGGTTCGATCCCCCGGTTCCCATATGGTCCCCCGTGCCTGCCAGGAGCGACTTCTGAGCGCATAGCCAGGAGTAACCCCTGAGCGTCACTGGGTGTGCCCCCCCCCCAAAAAAAAGAAAGTTTACAGTTGGCCTTCATTGGTATTAAAAACTTACGGGGCCAGAGAGGTGGTGCTAGAAGTAAGGTGTCTGCCTTGCAAGCGCTAGCTAAGGAAGGACCGTGGTTCTATCCCCTGGAGTCCCATATGGTCCCCCAAGCCAGGGGAAATTTCTGAGCACTTAGCTAGGTAACCCATGAGTATCAAACGAGTGTGGCCCGAAAAACCAAAAAACAAAAAAACAAAACAAAACAAAAAAACCTTAATACTGTGCCAAACACAATATAAAATGTAAACATTATTCATATAATGTGATGTTAGAAATAAAATATTGACTAAGGATAGTGCAATTTTAAAGGTATAGAAACCCTTATTTTTAATACATTATTTATTTATTAACTTAATTTAGGAATCCTAGTGATAAGTTCAACTATGCAACTTTCAATAATAATATAATACAACTGAGAAACACAAAAATAAATCATAGCATTTTTCTTATTCTAGAAACTTCTCTCCTGACCTTTTTCTTTTTTTTGGGGGGTCACACCCGGCAGTGCTCAGGGGTTACACCTGGCTCCATGCTCAGAAATTGCTCCTGGCAGGCACGGGGGACCATATGGGGCACCGGGAATCGAACTGATGACCTTTTGCATGAAAGGCAAATGCCTTATCTCCATGCTATCTCCCGAGCCCCTCTCCTGACCTTTTTCAATTAAATTGGACCTAATTTCAATTTAAGTGGCATTTTCTATTATTTGTTAAATAAATGGTTATTAAAATCCACTAGATAGTTTATTCATAACACAATTGTTTTTAGGCATATAATATTTTAACACCAATCTCAAAATCAATGTGACCTTTTCCCCTTAATATCCCCAGTTTCCCCGTTAGCAGGCACATAAAAATTTATTTCATATTTCTTGCTCCAAGAAAGATGAGAGGAATGGCAAATACAATGATCAGAAAATATATCAATAAAAATCTATTTGTGATGACTGATTGTTATATTTTTTTTAGGTCTTTTTTTTGGGGGGTGGGGTCACACCCGGCAGTGCTCAGGGGTTACTCCTGGCTCCATGCTCAGAAATTGCTCCTGGCAGGCACGGGGGACCGTATGGGGCACCGGGATTCCAACCGATGACCTTTTGCATGAAAGGCAAACGCCTTACCTCCATGCAATCTCCCAGGCCCCAGCTATATTATTTTAATTTATGTAAACTGAAAACCATTTAATAAAATATATTGTTTATTCTCATTTATACAGATAGCACTTTCAACTCTGTCATCTGAAAAATATTGCTTTAACCTTCATTGTGTATTTGTGACTCATTAAAGTAATAAATACCTACCTGTATTAATAAAATTTATGTATTTATACTTTATAAATTATATTTATAATTTATGTTTGAAATTTTTCTAATATATTTTAGAATAATTGAAATTGGGAGTTTCTAAAACTGTTACTCTGGTAACAATAAAGAGAATTAAATCTGAAAGAAAAAATTTAAATAAACATATAAAATTATGAATTATTTGATCCCAAGCAAAAGAATATTGAAAAATCTAATACGATACAGTGCATTCAATATAAATAAGATGTTAATTAATTATTGAAAAATTTATAAAATTCTTGAGCAAGCTAGGAGAAAGTGTACCATACTATATGTAATATAGGACTATTATAGGTATCATGAGTAGATATTACACTCAATGAGGACTGCTAAGAAGTCCATCCTGTCCTGTAAAGAATCTCATTTAAAGCTTCTTGTAAAATGGGCTTAAGTCTGTGAATTCACAAAACTGTTGTCTGTCCCTGAAGCTTTGTATCATTCTTTAAATATGAATGATAATATTGATGTATAGGTTATTTTTGATGAAGTGTTCTTTAAGTTTTAGTACTGTTATCCCTCTTTCTGGCTTGCAGTTTCTAGATTTGAGGATTGAAGGCATGGAGATCGAAGAGATTTTCTTTGATATATCTGCTTTGAATCTTAAGAAATATCCATTGTGTATATGTTGCTTTATTAATTCTGCTGCATTCAATATTTCGTCTCTAATTTTGAACTTTTTCACTTTGTGTATATATCTTGAAATTTTTCTAGTTGGGTTTATTTTCACTAGACCATTTTACGTTTCTTGGATCTTAGGGTTTACGATCCATCCTTAAATCTAGGAATTCATTGATCAAAATTATCTATCAAATAAATCTATCAAATTAAAATTTTTATTTTTTGGTTTTTGGACCATACCCAATGACGCTCAGGGGTTACTCCTGGCTATGCACTCAGAAATTGCTCCTGGCTTGGGGGATGATATGGGACACCGGGGGATTGAACCGCGGTCAGTCCTAGGCTAACTCTGGCAAGGCAGACACCTTACCTCTAGCGCCACCATGCCGTCCCCAAATTACTTTCTTGATCTTCAGGGACTCAATGATTCTTAGATTATTTTTCCTCTTGTGTTCATCCCATAGTTCTCTTTTATTTTGTTCTGTATTTATTTTTCAGTTTATGTTAAACTTTGTTGTTTTATAATGATTTTTTCCAATTGTATCTTCGAGCACTTTGATATTTTGCTCATCTGCAGTTTGGAGTTTGTATTGAATGTTTTTTTTTAATCTTACTATATTCTGTCTGGACTTTCCTCATTTTTTTATTTTGCACTGCTGACTTTGCTATCTACCTGTGTTATTTTTGCTTTGATCTCATTTATCACAATGGTGTCACTATAGTCATTGTCTCGGTATGTATTGAGGTGGTTGGTGCTGTTTATGTCCTCTGTGATTTTATTTTCAGCATTATTCTTTGTGGGCATCTAGACTTTTCCCATCAGATTTTCTGTAGTTCTACTATGCTGGGAGTAGTGTAAAATAATGAGGAACTGATGTGTGGCATTTCAGAAATTCTGAAACTGGGTCCTATGCTCTAGTAACTGTTTCCTGACATCAATCATTATAAATTAGATTTGTACTCCATGCAAATTATTTCCCATAAAAACAATAGATTTTTTATTTGATTTGTTTCATTTAGTACTATTTTATTTTCCATTTATATGTTAAAATTATGCACTTATTCACATTTAATTTTTCCTCTTATTTTATCTACCATATTAATATTTAATCTTTTAATAAGCCTCTTAGCTATCTCTGTATCTATTTATACTGAAAATTTTTTACCTTATTCATCATTGTTAATATTTTAAACATCTTCACTTATCTCCCCACTTTTCATTGTTTTCCGGGTACTTGTGTAAAAGCTCAATGAGGTATTCATTAAAAGGCATGCTTACTATATAAGTTTTTATAGAAAGGGCTCATGATGAGTCACTGAGATCTGTAGTTAATCTGGGTTTCAGCCCAACACATTAAAATTTTGTGGACATGAAATCAGAATATAATACAATTTTAGGACATAATAAGTATTGATTCCCAGCATGCTAGCACCACAAAATTCCACATATAGTGCCATCCAATAGGTCTCCTCACAGAGGATTTAGTCCTGTATCTCTGTCACAACAGGGCAGAAGCAGCATTCCGTGATAGGTCTCTTGCAATTAACATTAGATAGGGGTTACTGAGACAAGTGGGTGAGGTCCTTGAACTTCCTGGGCGCCACTTGGAATAAATTACAAATTACGGAGACAGGTTTAGTAATTTCTTTTAAACAGAAATCTGAGTCTATGCAATGTTGAGATTCCACAGAAATATGCTTGCTTTTTTATAGGTACTTAATTGCCATATACTTAATACACAAACTGTTGAAATGTCTGGCATATTTTTCTCTTGCTTGCATCCTATGAATTAGACTTTTAGTTCTTGGAGATTTGTCTTTTCTAAGAGAAAATCCATGAGAATTTTGGTCTTTTAATCATTTCTTTTCGCATTCCTACTTCTCTCTTCCAGCTGAATCCACTTTTTAATTGAGACACCATGAACTTATGAAGTTATTTCTAATAACTATTTGGTTTCAGTCATACAATGTTTCAACAATGATCCCTTTACCAGTGCCCACACATATCCCCCCTCATTTGCATTCTATTTATCAGTGAGCATCTATGAGTAGTTCCTACCGCATGTTATGTTGAGGTT
Source organism: Crocidura indochinensis (assembly GCA_004027635.1). NCBI lineage: Eukaryota > Metazoa > Chordata > Mammalia > Eulipotyphla > Soricidae > Crocidura > Crocidura indochinensis. The sequence goes on from PVKC010012149.1 coordinate 11,235, forward strand.
CACTTTATAAAAATCAAGTGTATATTAGAGAAATATTTTACGTATCTTCTTTTGCACTTATCTTGTTGGTGAGTCCTTTGTGTCTCAGAGGTTATGCTGTTCACTTTCCTGTCCAACCCTCATGCCTTTAAATGACCACAGAAAAAAGCACTGTACATCTCAAGAGATTAATCCTTGGTAGGTAACTTTCCTATTTACAGTCTGCAAAGGACATGTGATTTGAACATTTTAGCATAAAAGATCTGTTAGTTTCTGGTTCACTCTATGATGAGTGCTCCTATGTGATTCAAGCAAGTTAAGATTCCAAGTCATTGCTCTTTCGTATTGGTTAAAAATAGCTTGATTTTCTAAGGTTTGTGTTCAGATATTACTTGAGATAGTGTACTAATCTCATGCACTGCAGGTTAAAATACCAAGTACCTTGCACATCCTCTGACCCAGGATGATTTTTCTTTAATGCTATTTGCGGTATATTCTATTCACTCTCCTCTCAGCCAATTCCAAAGCTTGAAAACAGCTAGTGGTATTCACATATAGTCAAAGAAATATATGTTTCAAAAAAGGCTATTAATTTAATTCCTGTATTTTGTCTTTATGATGGTAATTATATTTTAGGTACTGAAGCCTCCAAATTTATCTGCCTACTTATTAGTAAATGGTAATCATCAGTGTAGTTCTGTAATCTAAAATGGGATGAGAGTGGAAAATTATGAAATCTTTTAATTACTATTTTATGGTTAAACTAAATATGTAAAAGAGCACTTCTTCTGAGTTATAGAGGAGAAAAATTTACCACCATCTGTTTAATGATACCAGCCATGATCGCTCCCTCATGTGTAGCAAGTGTAATAAAATAAAGTATGTGGCTTATGAACAGATGATCTCTCCTTAGATGAATGATTTCCAATTCAATAATGGGCAAAATCAACTTTCCTTTAATGAGAGTATAAAATATCCATAAATTCTATGTAATATAGCAAATAACTAAGTATTTGATAGGAGAGAAAATACCTTGTACACACTTTAAAAAATCCCCATGACTTATGTATGCATATTGTATCCAAATGTTATTTCTATAATCATGAAAAATGCTAAATTATTTTGAAGGACATATTTGTTCTTAAGCAGCAGTCACTTGACCTTATTTATTTTTTGTAAAAGACTGATGACAATTCTCCAATGGTCTATCTGTTAGACTTAAGTTGTGGTTAAGTCACACAGTGCTCGAGCAGGAGATATATTTTCATATTTGATTTTCTAAAGTTTTAAAAGTAAAATTATTTTCCATAAAATGGTGAACCTACTAAAATTTCTTTGAGAGTGCTTAATGCTAAGTTGTTGTGACTCTTGACAGATTTATTCTTGAAATAGCATTATATTCTCTAAGTGTTAACACATTTTCTTTTATGATTCTACACGCTACATTATTTATGCTTATTTTTCTATCTTGGACATTAGCTTTGAGTTTGTTGCACTATTAGAATATCTACATGTTAGTTTTATTTTTCAGAAGTCTTACAATAAAATATTCAAAATGTCTGGAACTGAGCATTTAGACAGTGCAGGGTACTTGCTTTGCATAGAACCAACCCACCTTCACTCCCTGGTATCACATATGATTGCCAGAGATGATTCCTGAGTGTACAGATAAGAGTAAAACTTGAGCATTGCTGCATGTGCACCCCCCCCCAAATTAAAATACCATCTTTCTTTTTTTTGAGTCCAAATTATTATTCTATAAAAATTATATATCCTATTAAATGGAATAATGTATTTAACAAATAGTTTATGCTAAAATTCTGATATTCAATTACATACAAATTTATTAAATTGTTAATCCTGACTCTTGTCAACAATTTGTTGGAATCTAGCTATTTTTAATCCAATTAATGATTATTAATCATGATTAAATTTTTTAAAAATAGATATTTATTTTGATTTTGATTCTTATAGTGTTTTTTACCCCTAGGTAGTATTTTTAACTAGAACACATATTCTATTGTAGTACTATAATGCCCGTTATCAGATCTGATCAAATTTTCTTATTTGATAATAATAAATCATTATCAAAATAATTTTATTTTGATTGTTGTTATTTTCATTTATTATATAAGATGTAATAAAGTAATATTTTATTATTTCATTTCATGCTTATGATTTATTTTTTTTCTCAAAACACTCTTGAGTATTGTGGCTTGTACCTCCCAAATTATTTAAGGAAATGAAGTAAAAATATACCTTAAACTTCAAAACCCACAAAAAAGTTTAGGCAACTTTCAGAAAGTCTTTTAATATAGTATTCTCTTTACTTAATTTGTATAGATCTGATGATAAATTTAACATACCATTCTCTTGATGTTTAGATTGTATATTTTCAAATCAGAGTACTTGACGTAAATAATTTTTAGGAAGTATTAAAAAGACAAGAGATCTTTACAAACAATTCATATAACCAATAAAATATATTATTTCTATTAAGCTATTTCATTTCGGTAATTCAAATTATAAATTAGAGTATTTATTATTTACTTAGTTATTAAAACCATTATTACTTGTATCATTAATGTCTGGTGAAAGTATATTATACATTTATTAAGATTTTCAAATGGAAGAGTTTTATCTTGATTTAAATTATGTAATACAAATTTTTGTCTATAAACTTATATTTTTAAAACTTTTGCATATTTATAAAATCAAAATATTATGAAGAAGTATAAATTATAACATCAGTTAATCATGTTCTATTCCTCTCTACAAAATTGTATTGTTTCCGTATTTTAATATTTTATTATAGAAATATAAACAAATATATTTTTTTTCTTTCTAAAACAGTGTTTTTTATTATATTTTAGTGTTTTTAATTTACTTAAAATTATATTTGAATTTCTTTACAAGGTTTTATATTAGTCTATTCATATATATTGGCATATATATAAGGCATATATATATATTTATATATATATGTATATATACCCACTGTACTTTCACTTTGGACCCAAATATTTAAAGTTTACGTTTGAGTGGCATTATCTCTAAATTTTACTATACAAGTGTAATTATCTATAAATATATAATTTCTATTCCTTTTTTGTTGGTGTTTTCATATTAAACTCATTAAATATTTAAAACTTGTTAAATGTTGAAATTTTAAAGTGTTTTAATTTATTTGAGAACCTGCCAAATGACAGTGAACTTATCAAATATTTTCTATGCACCTAGTAATAAGATTATACAAGTCATATATTTTCTTTTGTTGTTTATTTGACATATAATATTTGTTGTGTATATTGAACCATACTTGCGGCTATGTGTAAATTCCACTTAATTAAATTTATAAACATTTCAATGTATTTTAATTGAATTTTTTGAAAATTTAATTGAATATTTTATGCCTATAATTATCTTATAAGTAAAAATGTTTTATATTTTAGTTCTTTATATCCCTGTAATATATATATATTCCTTATGTAATTTGGTGATATTACTCCTATACAATTTATCTAGATGAATTTACTTAATTCAATATTTAGGAAGAACTGGAGGAAAATAAGTGATAGAGCATATGTGAAGGGTTTAAGTCACTTGGAAAAGAATCTTTCCTTATATTTTGTTTGTAGAGATTTATAATTATTATTTTCATTTTCATACTGATCTGTCTATACTTCTAGCCCCCTTGCTCAAGCTTAAAAGGCAGTACGGTTATAAACATTGGTCATTTTTCTAGTTTTTATTGCTAAATAATATAGACTCACATATAGTAGTTGATTGTGTACCACTGAATTTCTGTTATAAGTTAACCTCTATAATTTCTGATGGATTAGTGTATCACCTCCATTATTTTTCTTAGTATAACTAACTAAGGAATTGTCAATTATATTTATATTTTTGACCAACTCTTGGCCTCTTTAATTTATCTTACATATTTCTGACATTTAGTTGTTAATTTCTTATCTAATATTTACTTTATCCTGTAGAATTATGATTTATTGTGTTTTTTACTTTGTGCAGCATTATATGAGTTTACTAATTTAAGTTTTTTCTTGTTTACTTATATAGCTCTAGATATCATTACCACTAACTTATCATTACCGTTGCTATGTATTATTTAAATCTTCAGGCTTATTCCCTTATTTTTTGTTTCCAGAATTAAATTTTTTTTATATTTTTCACTAACAAATACATAGTATGTTGTGCATCTTTTTATATAACATTTCCAGTTTTATAAGTGACTTCAAAATAATAGTTGATAATTATATGAATCAATCAAAATGTCAAAGAATGCATTTGTTTTGTGACCCCAAGTCTACAATATCCTAGGGAATATTTAATGTGCATTTGACAAAAACATATTTTCAGTTTTCTGGTGTGCAGAATCTTGTAAATGCCTATGAAACTCATCTAGTCCTGCTCTTCTTTTAAGGTTATTTTTTTATTTTTTAATTTCCATCTGGTTAATCTGTCGATTGATTGCAGTGGGCTGTTAATTTCTTCTATAATTATAACATTGCTGTCAATGTCTCTCTGTAAGTTTGCTAATAATGGCTGTATGTATTTTTACACTTTCCTCATTTGGTATATATATATATATATATATATATATATATGTATATATTATGACTTAAATGTATAAAATTTATATATATATATATATTCTAATCACTACATAATTTAGCCCTTACCCTTTTGCCATATTTAGTTTGAAGTATATTTTATCTTGTATAAGTAATTATTTTCATGCCTTTGTTGATTAACACTTCTTATATGATTTATGATTTATATCTAACATCTTTTTCTTAGTTTTTATTGTAGCCTAAAATAAATCTCCTGTAGATAAAATATTTAATTTCTTTTGATTTAATAAGTTCACATTAGATGTTGGTGGTGTTCTCATTAGTAAATTTGTTCTCAGATCTTATTAATAAGTGCCATATATTCTAGTACATAGTTCACCAGTGATGTTAATGCAAAAATGTCACAAAACAACTTTTGTTCAAGTATATACCCTGTAAGTTTTTTTTAGCATCTGTTGATTTTGTTTGTATTGTTTTGGGGCCATACCTGGAATATTCAGGGATCTGAGGTAGCTTTGAGCTCAGGGATCACTTCTAGGAGTGTCAGGGGGACCATACAGTGTCAAAAATCAACCTAGATCAGGCATGTTCAAGGGAATCACCCTACACATTGTACTCTCTCTTTATCCTGATTTATTTTCTTCTTTATAATCACTGTATTTGTGAAAGTGGTAAGAATTGTAGTAAATAACTTAATTGTTTTATTTAAATAAATGATTTTGATTTTTTTACTTTTATTTCTTTATTGACATTAAGCGGATTTTGATTTTTAATATCCTAGAACACTACTTATCACATACTTTCTCAATAAGTAACAATTCAGTTCGTCTATGTTCTTTCCTTTTATTTTATATTTTTCAAGTTTTAGTGTTCTTCCATGCTTCGTACAAGTTTCACGGGCCATGGTTGTTGATATTTAGCCAAATTGACCAAAGGGTAAAAAACTAGAGCCTGACACTTTTTGCTCCAGTCTTACTGAGGTGTACCAGGGCTATTCTAGTGATGCTCATGGGACTTTGGTCTGAGTAAGCATACTTCAGATGTCATCTGATGATACGAATCAAACTTGGGGCTTGAAAGGGCAATGTAAATCTCCTTGTGCTATCAACTTATGTCCAAATTACAATTTTTTCTAATATATATAATATATTCATGATAAAGTCTTAAATACATATCAGTATTTTTCTAACTTGTTAAAGTTATTTAATCATATAGATTCACATCAGCACATATATGCAATCATTTATTATTTACTGTGATTTTATGCCATATTCGTGTACTAAATACAAAAACTACTGTTCGATCTTTACATCATTTTTAAAAATGAGAGCCATTATTGAGTGATACCATATGAAATATTATGTAATTTTAAGCTTAAACTATATTACTGAAAGCTCATATCACTATATAAAAATTTAAAAAATACAATAATTTTCTTATTCCATTATTAAAAAAAAACAAAGAACAAATTCAAACTGAATCTTTTTTGCTTCTATTATAAAGTTAGAATATTAAACATTTGAGTGGAAAATGTAACCTATTAAAAGAAATGTTAAGAAATTTTACTCTTTGAATATAAGAATAAAAACTAGACAAATTTTTTCTATGGAATTTTGATTTTTTTATGGAATTTTCTTTGGAATAATGATACTTTTGATTTCTATCCTATATGATAAAAATGCATTTGATAACAATCAATAACTTTATATTGGAAAATAGCAAATTGGAATAATATATACTTTCATAGCTTTATATGTACTTTAAACTTATGGACAAATGTTTTATGTCATACTACATTCTTTCTATCTATACTGATTTCCAAGAAAAATAATTACCTTTTTCTTTCACCCACATTTGTATCAGCTTTTTAAATCTGCTGTCTTTTTTTACTTTTTTTTATAACTCTGAATAGTATACTTGACACATATTGGAAAATCAATTTTTCTCTTACAAAGGAGGCTTACTGGAAGTGGCATCAAAACCTGCACATTATTAAAGCTTGAAATACTACACTAAAAAGGGACGTTTTATTTATCCCGTTAATACTATGCTACTTCAAGTTTCAATCCCTCAGTAAACAGAATGGTTGCTTAATTTTATTGCTGTAACTAATAAAAATAAGTAAAAAGAATAAATGTAAAGTACTATATCATATATTATAAATAGGCACTTAAGTTAAAATTAACAATTACATTTTTTCACAAAATATTTATTAAATTGAGGCTGGAGCAGTGGCGCAAGCAGTAAGGCATCTGCCTTCACCACTCTAGCCTAGGACCAACCATGGTTTGATCCCTTGGCTTCCCATATGGTCCCCCAAGCCAGGAGTGATTTCTGAGAACATAGCCAAGGAATAAACCCTGAATGTCACTGGGTGTGCCCAAAAACCAAAAAAGAAAAAAGAAAAAAATTATCAAATTGACTTTAACAATTTAATACTTGGTACCAGAGCAGAGGCACTAGAAGTAAGGTGTCTGCCTTCAAGTACGAACCACCCCAGGGTGGCATCCCATAATGGTCCCCCAAGCCAGGAGCGATTTCTGAGGGCATAACCAGGAGTAACCCCTAAGTGTGAATGGGTATGGCCCCAATACAAAAGAAATAAAAACAAACGAAAAACAAAAATATAATTTAAGACTTTACAATTTTACTAGAAGAAATGTTAATGTGATAAAGTAATAGTGTTACATACTATTATAATTTAATATACATAATTTATGTAGTAATGGGGGATTTACTGTTTTTTCTTTTACTTATTTCCTATAAATGTATGACATTTTTGACATATGCTATTTTGAAAATTCTTTAATTACTTGACAACATTTTCTTTTCTATTAAACAAATTGGCCAGGGGCCAGAGTGATAGCTCAGTGGCTGGAGTGTGTTTACCTTGTTCCATTCCTGGCATCCCATATGAGTCCCATAAGCTTACAGTAGTGATTCCTGAGTTCAGAAAAAGGAGCAACCTATGAGCACTGCTGGTGTGGCCCCAAAATACAAAACAAAACAAAATTGGTCTGTAATCAGCCATATAGTCCCAACTTTTCTGATTTATTCTGCATATTAAACATGAGCTTCAAGAGGTAATCTAAAATTAGCAAAAGAAAAAGAAATATGTTCATTGTCTAGCAAATAGATAAAATGATTAGACAGTCAATATTTTAAATTATGTCAATATACTATATACTCCAAAACAAAGACAATTAAAAATAAACAACTGTATATCTTATGTCCTGTATACCATTTTATATTAGAGGGCTTCCAATCAAAAACTTATATTTCAATCAATATACAAATTTGTATTTTGAAGTTGTATGCCTAGAGAACTATGATATTTTGGTGTTGGGGTGATGGTATAGCTATAGGGCATTTGCCTTGCATGCGGCAGACCAAGGAGAGACCAGCATTCCATGTGGTCCCCCAAGCCAGGAGTGATTTTGGGTGCATAGCCAGTGCACACCCTGAGGGTGTGGCCCAAAATAAAACAACAACAACAAAATTATATTGGTAGATAGAGAGATGAGATAAAAATCCTTTGTTGCTCTCCAAAGAATGTTAGACTTGACAGGGTAGGATTTACAGACATGACTAAGAATGAAAGTTCGAACTGAGCACACGCAGGTGTGCTCCCAGAATAACTGGAGGGAGGAATTTGAATGAAAGTAGATTATGTGTTTGGACTGTGAGATTTTAGTGGACTTATTGTTTTAAATAATTTCTCTCCTTCCATATCATCAGTGCTAATACTCTGAGTCAGAGCTTCTGATAACATCTCTTCATGCAGTTGAGATAAATAATGGGTCCATCTCTATGGTAGATGCAGGCAAGATGACTACCTGGACATTAGACATATAAAAACTGGACAGCTCCTTTATTACCATGGTGAATATGCCCCATCTGATTATCCAGGAAGATGTCAATTTGCATCCAGATTTTAGTCTGTGCATGTATATGCATAAAATGTGTGTAAGATGAGCATAAAATGCATATGTAGATAAGCATATACATACATATAGATATAAAACCATACGTTTTGTTAAAGTGACATTGAATTGCATGATTTCTTAGGAGTCCATAACTATCAACTTATGCATATATTAATGGAAAGCTTATCAATAAAAGCAAATATATAAATATAGTCGATATAAAAATTAATCTATAGATTGTTCTTGGATAGTGTACTATCCCATTGTGATTTTTAGGATATTAGGGATGTATTTATTTTTGGATTTGTGTTCACTCAGCTTCATAGCTAAATATTTTCTCTACACAACAGATAGAATCACTCATTTCTCTGACCTTTATGGTCAAATTTCACCTTATATATACATTTTTAGCCCCTGACTTATTCTGACATTGGCTCTAATTTTCATTCCATTATCTTCTTAAATGATATACACTATTAGCTACATTCCCTTCATCATTAGAGTCCAATATAATCAGAGTATTTGATACTTTGCTGATATTTCTCTAGTTTCTCAAACTGTCTAATTCAGTTTGATTAAAATTTTCTGAAATTTTATTACTTATCTTGAGTTTTTGAAATTTCATTAAATTACAATGAGATACTAAGTTAAAAAATCTGATAGTTGAATTTGTCATACAATGTTTCAGCACCCATCAGTGCTAGAACACTGATTCCAGTGAAGGCACTGGTATTTATGTCCCATCAACAATTTATATTAAGTTTTTAGGTTTCTGTTTTTTATTAATTATATAGATGTTTACTATATTAAGTATTACATTCAATTCTCCATATTATCTAGTGTATCAAAATGTTTCTAGGAATTATTTCTTGTCTTATTCTTAAAAACTTGCTTTACTTTATAGTCATGTACTGTTTGTCTTTGAACATAGTTATAGTAAGAGTACATCCTTTAAATGATATCCTTAGGGGCTTCAGATAGGAAGATTATTAGAGCCTTGTTAAAAGTTATTTATATTTCTCAACATTCCCTTTTTATAACTTCCATGAAGTATAGAGCAAAATAATATTTACTACAAATCTTATTTGGTCTCTGCCTGTGGAGCTTTTGTTTTAGAGCCATAACTACTGGGTGTTCAGGGTTAACTACTGATTCTGAGCTTAGGGATTACTACTGGATATTTATAGTATATAAATATCTATATATTATATATAATATATATATTATTTTGGGGAAAGCACTCAACAATGCTCTACACTATTTTTTGTTCTGTGTTCAACAGTAAGCTCACAGTATTTGGGGGGGCATATAAGGTGTCAGGGTTTGACCTAGGTCATCTATATGCTAGGTAAGCATGTTATTTCCTATACTATACCACTGACATGGTAGCACATATGATTGATGGCTTAAAAGCAATATATATTCTTTAAATAACTGAGCAATGTTTCTATATATTCATTTGTACACTTTGTTTATCTAAATACCTTAAATCAAATTACATATTTAGTTTTTCATCCCATATTTTGAATATAATAGAACTTACCTCTCCCATTTGAACTGTCTAAACTTGTTTTAATGTTACTTACATGAGCATTTCATATTTAAATATATTTTGAAATAAATGTATGCATTTAAATATTTCTTCAAAAATTGTTACTGAGATTTTTGTTATCTTAGAGATTCAGTTTCTTTTATTTTCAGAACTGATTGGGGGGCCAGAGCAATAGCACAGCTGTAGGCGTTTGCTTTGAACTCAGCCAACACAGGATGGAAGGTAACTCAATTCCCAGCATCTCATATGGTCCCCTGAGCCTGCAAGAAGTGATTGCTGAGCACAGAGCAAGCAGTAACCCCTGAGCACAGCTGGGTGTGACCCCCCAAAACAAAAAGACAGAAACAAAAACAAAAATAAAAAAAATGAAATAATTGGAGCACCTTAATATGGCTGAACATATGACCAACTAAAATGTAGACTGTATCATATCTTCTTGGACAAGCATTATTTTTATTTGATGAGTATAATCTACCACCTTTTCCACTTATAAATCTTTTAATCAAGAAATCTGATATGACCACATTTTGCTTATGTAAAATAATAATATAAATAAAACATGAACTGATAGCAAAATCATAACTAATTTATTTTTTAACAATTTTAAGATTTTTGCATTCCTCTGCTAAGTTTTGTGATTTTATATTGGTTGTGACCCCATTTTAAGAAGGTAGTTTATAGCTAAAAGGACCTCAGTAGGTGACTAGAAATGAAAAGAGAAGGAAAAAATATTGTTCCTCTTTTCAGATATATTGCTTGAAAAATTCATTAATTCTGGAGAACCATTTTTCTTGATGGCAAAGACATAGACAAGCCCAAGACAAAAAGTAGTAATATATACCAATGTTGAGTGATTGCACTATTACATAGAATTGCTGGCTACCCTTCTACTCTTCTTTTTTTTTTTCCCATCTACTCTTTTCAAAGTCATGGGTCTTGCAGGAGACCTCGACTATTATACTAGTCACTCTCGTGAAAATATTTTATAGATAATAGTCCAGAATATTAAGTAATTTTTTCTTGACACAATTACCTTATTAGACCTTGTGATCATTATTTTCCCTCATTTTTCCTATTCTAGAAGATTACTCCTACATGTTTCATAGATAAAACCTTCCAAATCAAAATGTAGCAGCACCCTTAACTTTTTTGAGTTGACCTATTAAAGATAACAAACACTTTACCCTATCATCTTTGTTTTGAATTTCTGGAGTAGTTCCCTGAAATTTATTTGCCTTTTCCAGAACCTGTGAGTAATTTATTTTACCTTGTAATTCTTTTTGGTAAAATGCTCCTCATCTCAGAGACTGTTTAACAAATGTTACAAAGTCAAATACTTAGCAAATATGCAATTGCTATTATAATTTTTATCTGCCTGAACTTTCAGGTAATTTAATTAATCCATGTAAGATAATTTTTTCGATTCCTGCCTCATATTTAAAATCAAGTTAAAAGATAGTAAAAACCATTATTTATGATTTTAAATGATTACATGATAATGTATGTATAATATAAACAATCCAAAATCAAGACTGGGTGGTGTGTGTGTTGAAGACGCTTTCTTTTGAAACAAAATCTAAAATGTTACCCAAACAATCATTAATAATCAAGATATGAAGATATCAGATACATGGAGTTCTAATGATAGCAGAGAGGAAGGGCTTTTCATTGCATGCAGCCAACCTGGGTTTGATTCCTGCATCCATATGGTTACCTGAGCCTGACAAGAATAATTCTGAACTCAGGGGTCAGACGGTGGCTCAAGTGATAAGACTAGCTGTGCTAGCCTAGGGCAGACCTCGGTTTGAACCCCTGGCATCCCACATGGTTCCCCAAGACAGGAGCTCTTTTTAAGAGAATAGCCAGGAGAAACCCCTGAGTGTCACTGAGAGTAGTCCAAAAAAAACAAACAAAAAAAAAATAATAATAATTCTGAGCTCCTGAAGACCCCCCCAACAGAAACAATAACATATACATATATACATAATAGATACAATGCTTCAGAAATGAAAACAGATGTTAATATTATGAGAAAATATGAAATAAAAATGCTACATTTAAATAATAATCAAACATTTGTTTTGTTTTCCATTATTTTTAATAGCATTGGTTTTATTTTTACTTTTCCTATCCCTATGTTTACTTTTTTTTAAATTGATGAAGACTGGTAATTCAAGTCCATGCACTTGGTTTCAATAATTACTAGGAATTGTACACTTTGTAATGATATTGCATATATTTCATTGTGATATTCTGCAATGGAGATTTCACATATTTATGTTAAAGGATTCCAATGGCAGTTGCTGACATTTCACTTAATATTTCTAGGCTATGCTTAGTTGCTTCATGCTTACAGTGGCAGGCTCTATCTCACTGAGTTAACCCTGTGGCCTTATATGTTTTATTAACTAAAATCATTATGCATCAAACATTTTTCCAAATCTGGATTTGATAACTAACGAACAGCATGGGATTTTAATAGAATATTTTTGTTTATTGGTTTTGTTGGGTTTAAATGACTTCATTCTATGGAATAAAGTAGGACATTCTGTTAAGTGAATATAAATGTACATTTATTCCCTTATGCTTCAGATTATAATATGAAGTCCTTTACTATAGTTCCATCCGAAGAACTGATATTTTGACATCTTGGATGGCAGTTTTTCAGAAATGAAAATTTTGTATCCATTCCACACTCTTCTTTTTCATCCTTCCTTCCTTTCTTCTTTCTTTCTCTTTCTTTCT
>PVKC010012150.1:6029-24125 GCA_004027635.1 Crocidura indochinensis
CCAACCCTCCCGAATCCCTTCCGCTGATCCATAAACCATCCCAGGAAATGCCAGGATGTGAACACCATATTGGCCATGAGGGACTCAGTCAACTTCTTTGCCTTCTGGCTGTTCTAAACAAACAAAGGGCAGTGCACACGTTATTAGTAAATACCAAGGCTTAGTTTATTGTATAAAACTTCAATCCAACAAATAAATGAGCCATCAAGTTTGAATTTATGTAGCATTCAAAATACATTAAAGCCATTTGACCATGACAAAGGCCTTTCCTGCTTTGAATGATGAAGGCAGCGCTGCAAATACCCTTGGATGAGACATTAAGCAAGGCCCTTTCACTTTGTCTCTAAGGGGAGGAAGGAAGGGAGGTGCGGGTGGCTGTCAAGGTGGAAGGCAAAGGGTCTGGCATTCTTTTCAAGAATTCTCAGGAGGGAAATCCCATTCATTGTCTAAGAAGGTTTATGAACACTAAACAGTCACTGAACCAGGGGTCTTCCAGCTGACATCTCCAACTCTTACTCACTCTGACATTGTTCCAAGGAGACATCCAAAAACATGTGAGATCTCTTGAAGAATTACAGAAGCCCATTGCCTGAGCTTCCAGCTCCTGAGCGGGCCTGTGTCAGAGCCCTTTCCCAGCTGATGAAGGAATGGTAATAATCCATGGAAAGAAAATGATGAAAAAATGAGTAGCACCAGACAGAATGCCTGGTTTTCTCTGCTCCATAAAAAGCATACAAATTTCCATTGAAGGTTAGTAGTTCTGCCCCCACCTTCTAATTATTTTTTCCCTGCTTTTTCTACTGGCAAAGGGAAGGTTCTTCTCTCTGTGGGCATTTCTGCTTTTGTGCAGAGCTCTTGGGGTCTGCAACTGTTGGAGAAATGATGGGGCTTGACTCATTGGAATGAGTTCCATCTGCTTGAGGAGTCAGCCTTCACAGAAATAGTTTAGACACCTAGAGAGGCTAGGGAAAACTATTTGCTGTGGTCTTCTTCCCAATGTACCCTACCTAGTTGTCCCATAAATGAAACTAATCAGACAACCTTAAATAAGCAGATCTTTCTCCTTCTGAAGATGATGCTTTCTCAATTCTGGGAGGATAATGAGTCCATCTTCCCTTCTAACGACAGCATGCAAAGAAACCTTCAAAGAAACATTCAAAAAAGTAAAAAGGTAGAAGTTATTAGGACTGAGTGGGTAGGGGAGGAAGGACACATTTATTCAGCAAAATGATTGGACAGCCACCATGATTGGTCTAGTGTTGGTTGCTGAGTTACAATGATGCGTGAGATACAGTCCTGCTCTCTAGGGCACATAAATGGGCATGCCCAGTAATAGATTTGCTCTAGCTAGAAGCTGTGACCAACTAGCTGTGCTTTGCACAGTCCAGTTCCACTTCCTTTGTTTCAGGGCCTTTGGGGTTAGAACTGATTGGTGGGGATAGAGTTCCAGGGTCATTTTTAGTGTCTCTTTCTTTCACCTGCAGAGTTCTGGGTCATTACCTCCTCCATTTTAGCTTGAGGTGATTGATCTCAGAGGTTAGACCATCAGGTACAATCCCATACGATTTCTCCACGACAAGGAATGTTGGCGAGCCAAAAAAAAATAGCTGAGGGTTCGAAGAGGACAAAGAAGACAAGTAGACCAAAAAGAATAAATCTGGTTTTTGGTCTTCAGACGTCTGAACTTTTGTGTAAGAGCTACATTAATTCCTAATGGTTTCTAAATTACTGTGCGAAACTCTGGATTTCATTTAACCATCTCAACCACCCTGAGAAACTTCCCTTCCCCATGAAGGAAAAATTCACTTTCCTTGCTCTCCTGCTCAAGAAGTAAAAGCTCTGAGCAAAATGTTTATTACTGGGAAAGCAACTTGGGTTGAACTCATATGAAACTCACTTCTCACCCCACTCTCAAATGGTCCAGTGCTACTGAATCCTAGTTCTTTTTACTTTGAACTCCATATGAAGTTCTGATCTTTTTGAGAAATAGTCTTCAGGAATAAAGTCTGAATGAGATAGTTTCTATGAAACAGATAGTACAATATCTGGGACCTAATAGCTATAAAACTTTTGATACTACTTCTTCTGTCTTGGCAGGAGTTCAGAGAACAGAATTTAGCTCTGTCAGAGGCATCAGAAGGAAACCAGGCAGAAAGCTAACCTCTGCACTAAGCAACAGATTTCTAGATTGTATGTCCATCCTTCCATCCATCCAGCCAGCCAGCTTGTCAACCAGAGAAATATCTAAACAGATCCCTAGAACTAAGGATAATTAATGAACTAAGCACATAAAATCCTGATCTCCTGAAACTCATAGATAGAAGCATAGAACAAACTCAACACCAAAATAAGTAAATATACCTTGACAAGTTGAGAGAAGCATCATGATATGTCATAAATTTGGTGGGCTACAAAAACAGTTGAGGAGAAACTCTACCAAGAAAGACCTCTTGGGGCTGGAGAGATAGCACCACAGTAGGGCATTTGCCTTGCATGCGGCCACCTAGGAAGGATCTGGTTCGATTCCTGCCATCCCATATGCTACACCAGGCTGCCAGGGGCAATTTTTGAGTGCAGAGCCAGGAGTAACCCCTGAGGATCACTGGGTGCGACCCAAAAACCAATCAATCAATCAATAAAGTTTAAAAAAAGTTTGAAAGAAAGATGCAGCTGTCAGGAGAGATGAAGTCATGAAATTTTCCTATACATGGATGTACATGGAATTTATTATGCTGAGTGAAATAAGTCAGAGAGAGAGAGAGAGAGAGAAATGCAGAATGATCTCACTCATCTATGGGTTTTAAGAAAAATTAAAAACATGACATTCTTGCAATAATAATTTTCAGACACAAAAGAGAGAAGGGCTGGAAGTTACAGCTCACTTCATGAAGCTCACCACAAACAGGGATGAGTTTAGTTAGAGAAATAACTACGTTGTGAACTATCCTAACAATGAGAGTGTATGATGGGGAAATAGAAAGCCTGTCTAGAGTACAGGTGGGGATAGGGTGGGGAGGAGGGAAATTTGGGACCTTGGAGATGGGAATGCTGCACTGGTGATGGGTGCTGTTCTTTACATGACTGAAACCCAAGCCAATCATGTATGTAATCAAGGTGTTTAAATAAAATATATAAAAATATATAAAAAAATAAAAGAAAGATCGCTCTAGAAAGGTGAGCTTTAAAATCACTTTGACGGATTGGAAGAGATGGGTGGTACCAACAGATGTCCCCTTACAGGATTGCCTTGTAAATCTTGTTGGCACAATGTTTAACTACAGGTCCTCCCCAACATAAGAGTGGATGCTGGTAAATGGTTCTTCCTGTAATGATACAAACACTGGTCATAACAGTGATCCCAGGATAAGGATTGAAGACTAGAAATTTACAAGCCAAAATTAGCACTGTAAGGCCTGATGAGTTATACAAATTTTTTCATGGGTTGCTTTGAATAGAGGAATTGGTCGTGGATCAGGAGAAGCTTGTTGATAAAGGCCACCCAGTCAACTCCAGAGACACTGTTTTCCAAAGTCCCCAAAAGAAGCACTATTGCTATTTACATTTTAATGTAAATCAAGTTGCCTTCAACCAACAAGGCTGTGTAAACTGTGTTTAATGTCAGGTTTATATTAATATTTGCATTAACAAGATTGATCGTTTACATAACAATGCATACGTAAAGTCTGGGCTAGATTTGGGTTTACACACATTTGCATAATGTTTACAGATTGATTGATTATACAAACTGTGCATAAATCCAAGTAAACTGCTAGTTGTTTGTTTGGTTTTTTTTTTTTCCTATTGGGGCTTGGTAGCCTATATCTTAATAAATGGTCTAAGCTGAACCCAAGTCCTCTATTTTAACCTTCACAGAAGATTTAATAGTTCTGAAAAGTAATTTTCGCCAAAAAGGAGTGAGATGAAATCATTGGGGCTATTTTTTCCTTTAATCTCTCGCACTGAGTGGGAAGAAGGAGGACACGGGCTTTAAACTATGCTCTAATAGAGATAAAATCAGGCCGTAGGCGGCAAGCCTAGATCTAAGACTCTTTCTGCCTGAGCCCTTGCTGAGGGTTTTCCTAGGTTTGGCAGTGGCCTTTGGCAGCTCCGCTGAAGCTCTGCATATCCAAAGAAGCCAGGTGGAGAGCTCCGACACTTTTAGAGCCTTCATCGGAGGGAAGAATGATCTGGATTCTTAGCCTCCAAGGTCAAGCAGAAAAATAAAGCATTGAAAGGAGCAGAAGTAGGGCTAGAGAGATTGCAGAAAAGTCATTCATGCGAGTTGCATGTTTGGGACTTGAGTCCCTCTACACAGTATGGAAGGTGATAGCCTCTGATTGTGTGATCTAAGAATAATCCATTGAGGACTAGCATTAGACTATCAGGTTCGGGGCCAGAGAGATAGCATGGAGGTAGGCGTTTGCTTTGCATTCAGAAGGAGAGTGATTCGAATCCCGACATCCCATATGGACCCCCACGCCTGCCAAGGAGCACTTTTCTTTTCTTTTTTTTTTTTTTTTGGTTTTTGGGTCACACCCGGCAGTGCTCAGGGGTTACTCCTGGCTCCATGCTCAGAAATTGCTCCTGGCAGGCACGGGGGACCATATGGGACACCGGGGGTGAACCGATGAAGCCAGGAGTAACTCCTGAGCGCTGTTGGGTGTGACCCAAAACAAACACACAAACAAACAAAAAAAACTACCAGGTTCAATTAATTGAATCAATATGATTGCCCGCAGGCCCTCTGAGTATGCATCCCTGACCCCACCAGACACCACATATACACAAAGAAAAATGGCAGAAGAACAATGCAATACAGAAATGAAAAGCATCCATAATTTTTTAGGGTTCTTTTTTAAAAAAATTTTATTGATTGATTAATTGATTGATCGGTTTCTGGGCCATACCCAGCTGTGTGCAGGGGTTACTCCTGGCTCTGCACTCAGAAATTGCCCTCAGAAGGCTGGGGGACCATATAAGATGCCGGGATTTGAACTGGGTTCCTCCAGCGTCGGCAGTATGAAAGGCAAATGCCCTAACACTGTGCTATCTCTCTGGCCCAGGTATTTTTTTCTTTCGTGGTCGTCTGGGAGTTTTGGTCTACATGTGTTTGCCCACGGACCACAGGGTCATCTGGACACAGTCTACACAGATCCCTGTACAACTTTTCTCTCCATTCCCATTGACTTTCATCATAGTGCCATGCAGTCTCTGAAAATGATTAACTCATTGAAGACCCACCAAATGAAAATGAGCCAGATAGAGGAAGAGATCCACAATTCACACTGGCCTTGGGACAGAAAAAGAAGAGACGGAATGCTTTCAAGTGAAGAAGGGAGAGATTTCAGTGTTTGCTTCTGTGAGACTGTTGGCCTGTGAAATTGGAGATAGAATAACAAAGCAAAGCCTCCTTTGTGATTGGTTAGGGACATAGTAGGAATCCTCTGCATACTCCTGAGTTGGAAATGAAAGCAGAAATCATAGAGGCTTTCATTGATCAAGTCATGCCAGTTGTGATTGACTGCTAAAAAAATAATATTTACCTTTCTGGATTGTTTAGCAGTATGACAGTCTTACATGACTGACTAAGCATACTTGCTTCCAGGGCTGGTTCTCTGTTGCATATGCAAACATTTCTAATCTTATCATGATTTGGAATTTTTATGTATAAACATTTTTGGACCTACCCTGATCCTACCCTGATCAGTGATTGGACCCTACTCTAGGGTGTGACCTGGCATTCTGCCCCTACCCTAGGGTGGTACCTGATTCTGGTGTATAAAACAGAAGTCTGTGGAAGGCTTAGTGGCTTTTTGTTGGAACTGATGCTGAGACATCGGACCTCAGTTCATTCCACCAAATAAAGCTGATATTTCCACAAGTCTGACTCTCCGTGAGCTGTTTATCCACCGATTCACCTCAGAACCACTGGTTACTGGGTGGTAGACGCGTTCTCCGAGCTGGAGGGGAGAGACCTCGTCCTCCCTTCCTCCGTTAGCGAACCTCTCCTGGGGACGGATTTCTTCATAGTTCTCATAGTCTCAAGCTTGGGTTACTGGGCCCAAACTTAATACCTGTTCACAGTCAGTGTTTCTTTTGTGAACTAGTCCTTGTCAGTATATTTACTCTGAAGATGTAGACATAAATTATTGTGACAAATTGTTTTTAATATGTACATGCTTTTATTTTAATAAAGCATGTAATGGTAAAAAAAAAGTTTTGGTGTTCTTATGTTTAATTTTTTACTCAATACCATGCAGGACATACTGATTGTTTTTGTTTGGTTTCAGGTTTGATTTTTGGGACATTTCTGGACGTACTTAGGACTGACTCCTCGCTCTGCTCAGGAATCACTCATGGAAAAGTTCAGGACAACAATCCTACTTGCTGCACTAGTTCTCTAGATCTCCTTAGTCAGACTGTTTTTAAATTCAATTTTATTGGAACTAAAGCTACGCTCATTTGCTTCCATAAGTTCTATGCCTGCTTAATAATACAAATGGATATTTCAAATTAAAGACATTTAAATAATTCCCAGAGTTGAGGGCCTGAAGGACCAGCTCAAGATATGAAGCTCACCACAAAAGTGGTGAGTGCTGTTAGAGAAATAACTAACTGAGAACTATCATAACAATGTCAGTGAATAAGGGATGAGGAAAGCCTGTCTCAAATATAGGTAGGGGTGGGGGAGGAAGCAATGGGGGCATTGGTGATGGGAAGGTTGCACGGGTGAAGGGGGGAGGTGTTCTTGTTATGACTGAAAGCCAACTACTACAATTATGTTTGTAATCACAGTGTTTAAATAAAAAATTTAGTTTAAAAAATGGATATTTCGGGCCCAGGAGATAGCATGGAGGTAAGACGTTTGCCTTTCATGCAAAAGGTCATTGGTTCGAATCCCGGTGCCCCATATGGTCCCCCGTGCCTGCCAGGAGCAATTTCTGAGCATGAAGCCAGGAGTAACCCCTGAGCACTGCCGGGTGTGACCCAAAAACAAACAAAAAAAATTGGATATTTCATATAGTAGGTCAGCAAAATCCAAAATATTCTTTCATTCAAGTCTTCAAGAAAAATGTGGCCAATCCTTGATATTAGAATGAGAGGAAGCTAAGATTTTTCTTACTGAAAATTCAACAATCCAAAACCATTATGTTTCTTAATGTCTTAAATGTCTTGTTATCAACAGTTATTATGTTAACAAATAATATTTGTTAATAATAACATAATACTTAAACTATCTAAAAGCAATGAAAACTCCAAATCTAGATTTCATGGGTATACTCAACTCCATTTTTTATATACCCTTCAACTCTGTATTTTTTAGCAGTAAAGATTGCTAGAGCAGAAACTCAAAGACAGAAGTCAAGTACATATAGAAATTTTATCATAATAAAGTTGACACAAAAAATTTGTGGAAAGGAGAAGTATTTCTCTGCAAATAATATTGACATATGATGTGAGGTAGGAATTTGATTTGAACTATATAGAAAGAGGTACTTTTCAGATAAAGACCTAAATGTGAAAGGTAACAGAAGGTTTTTAATATAGACTTGGTTATCTGAGTAAACCTATAGGTTCCTTAGAATAAAGTTTTGAACTATACAAATTAAGCTAGATAGGATTACCAAGGAAACCAAATTTGTTTTAAAAAAAAGTACATACTAAAGAAATAAAGTAATGTGTTTATTAGCATCAATTTTAATTAATAGATAAAATCCAGTAGTAAATCTAATAGTTTTGAAATAGTAACAAATATGGTCGTTTTGCTATCTATAACAAATGAAAGTAAGTTAAAATATTCTTTGAAAAAAATTGGAGAGGTAAATTTGGAGCTATATTCAGCAGTGCTCAGAGATTATCCTGGCAGGACTTAGGGATCATATTCAGGGCCAATAATAAAAACTTTGTCTGCCATATACAACGCAAATTCCTTGCCTGCTATATTGTCTATGTGGCCTTTCTTTGAATAATTTGAATATTTGTTTTGATGACAGAATCAGAAGTCTTTAAACTGTGATTTGTTTCACATATTAATAATAAAAAGAAAAGCTAATTATTCATGAAGGTTAGTAAAAAAAATACATATATACATATATGAATATTTTTTCTCTTAGTTCTCTAAACCCCTTGAATTCTAGGGGTTAATAATCTCCAGTTTAAACACTCCTCCTACAAACCTGATCGAAATGAAAGAAATTATTTTTTTAATTTTTACTTTGATCATAGTGGCTTAGAAAGAAATTATTTTTACATGCTTAAGACCAGGAAGATCCTCTAAAAGAGTAGTCCCAACACAAAAATAATTTGCTAATTTGGCTACATTAATATTCAGATATTTTGTTCAGTGAAGCTCACTAGACTATAACAAAGGGAACAGAGTCAGCAAAAAGTTCTGCAATCTCCATAATCAACAAAGGAGTTGAATCCAAAGTAGTCAAATTTCCGTATATGAATAAAGAAAAAAGATCCAGTTGAAGGTGGATGAAGCTAAGGAGACAGTTCACAGAAGGTAGATAAATGTGTATATATATGTACATTTAAATATATATTTACATATAAACTTGAGTATAAGTTTATAAGGGACACTGACTTTCAATAGTAACAATCAGAAGAATGTAAAAAAAAAGAAAATGTAAAACATCAATGATATGATTTGATCAGCCCTCTTCCCATAAATAGAAATCTTGTTACTCTTTGTCAAAAATATGATAAAATAGGAACCAGCCTGTACTGTTGATAGAACATAGAATTTTAGAACCATTATGAGAATATTTAGCGGTGCTAAAATCAAGGAGCATGCGTATTTTATAACTCAGTCCTACCATCCTAAATCTATAAACAGTACACTGGCATTATGTTTCTTTAAAGTTCACATCTGAGTATCTTCTATCTCAGCATTGTTAGTGGTGGTATATTGTGGAGGTAGCTTGATATATAAAAGTTGATGATGCACGTTAATGGATGTGCATCTGGAAGCATCTAATACCATGAGGTATGAAAAACAATGCAAACAATATAATCCAGGGGCTGGAGATATAATACAGCAGATAGGTAGTACATGTTTTGCATGTGACCAACCCTGGTTCAATCCCAATAGTGATGACTAAGCACAGAGCCAGGAGCACCAGAAGTGTAGCCCAGAAACCAACAGGAAAAAAAATCTGGTTTGATGTGATCCACAGTCCATTGCTTACTAACCCCTATAATATTTATAATATCTCATTTTTAATATATAGCAATCCATCAATAAAATTATTACATTTGATTAAAAAAGCATCTAGTGTGTTGAGCAAGGAACCAGTTATGTTTATTTGTTAGCCAAGCATGATTTGAAAAAAAGTGATGTAATAATCTGTGTTATAATAAGAGATGCTATACTAGGTTATAAATCAAAAAGTACCAATATAGTCTGTGGTAGAAAAACCATTAAGCAAATTGTGGTAAATTCGAATAACAGATTATGACCACTTATAATATTATGGACATCCTTAATAACATAAAAATATTTATGATATAGTTCACTTGAAAATTGGGATATAAGTAAAGAATATAAGATATTAAACCTGATTTTTACAGGCAAATAGATAAGACGGGAAGAAAAATATCTAAATAAAAAGTTTTGGGGAGATGAAATTATGATGATCTTTAGTTTCTTCTAAATATTTGTTTGTCTTTTGCATAAACCGTATAGCAGATCTACATTGTTTAACAGAAAAATATTTTTCTTAAGGAATTTTAAGAGATGGCATCCACAAGACAACCTGAATAATATCTATCTTTGTGTCAAAGAGTAACTGAGATGAACAACTGAAAAGTTGTTTTATCAACATCCTTCTGATTTAAATGGGTAACAACATAAACCAACACTAATAACTTTAACCTTTGTGTTGAACAAAACAAGTACTTAATAACAGACAATATCTCACAAACTATTGAATTAACCTTGGGAACTATTATTGTTCCCATGTTGTTCTAGAGATTATATCGGTGAATCTTTCCAATAGCTTCAAAGATAAGCGCCTTTAACATTTTTATTCCTATTTTATGTATAAGAAAACAGATGTTAATCTGTTGAACACTTTGTTCAAACTCAATATCTGAAGAGCAGTGGCTACCATATTTTGCCATGTTTGGAGGAAATCAAATCCTTTCAACCAAGTTACTCTTAAAAATAACTTCTGGAAACCTGGTATTTCCTTTAATTGCACTGTTGGTTTCCAGCAGTAATTAACTATTACTCTGGTATTATGTTCCTTGAAAGTTCATACTTCAGCATCTTCTAACTCAGCATTGTTAGTGGTAGTAAATAGTGAAGGTAGCTTGATATAAATGTGGACACAGAATATAGTCCAGGGGACTGGAGAAATAGTACAGCAGATAGGGAATCCAAGTTCTGCATGTGACAGGCAGTTCCCAACAGCATCTCTATTTATTAGTTGAAATTTTGGAAACTCTCTTTAGCTAGTTCCCATTTAGTTCTGATCTCTGGAATCCTCCAGTTTCTTAAAAGAGCTTCCAAATAACCCAGCAATACCTCTTCTGAGAATATGTCCTCAGAGTCCCCAAAATACAATGCTCAAAAGGCACCTGTTCATTGGAAATAGCCAGAATCTGAAGAAAAAAAATAAAGTAGTCAAGAAGAGATGAATGAATGAAGAAACAATGGTACATCTCCATAATGGAATACTATGTAGCCATTAGGAAAAATGAAGTCATGAAACTTGCTTATAAGCATGGAGCTAGATCACCGTGTGAGTGAAGTGAGAGGGACAAGTATAAAATGATTATAGTCATTTGTCATTTGTAGAATTAAAACAAAACATAGTGTGAAAATAATAGTTAAAGGTAATAAAAATGGAGACCAGGATGACCAATCCACAGTAGAAAACTTGTCACAATTGGAGTAAGAGGGAGTGTAAAATTAGGACAGAGCAGGGACCATATTTCCAAAGAACTGGAGCTGAAAGAGGTAAAGATATGTTTGATGCCCTTTTATTTTTTTATACCCTTTTAGTAATAGTATTGCTAACCAATCCTGTGCCTAAAAGAAGAGGGGTAGGGAGAGAGAGAGAGAGAGAGAGAGAGAGAGAGAGAGAGAGGGAGAGAGAGAAAGAGAGAGAGAGAGAAGAAAGTATTTGTCATAGAGGCAGACTTGGGGGGGAGGGCCCTAAAGGAAAGTGGGGACATTAGTGAACACTGGTGAAGGGATGCTGTTGATACATTGTATGACTAAAACTCAACTATCAACAACTTTCTAATTGCATGTCTCATGCTAATTCAATTTTTAAACATTATTTTAGGGGCCTGAGAGATAGCATAGCGAATAAGGAGCTTGTCTTGCATGCAGCCAACCTGGTTTCAATTCTCAGCATCCCGTATGATTCACCAAGCTGCCAGGAGTGATTCCTGAGCTCAGAGTCAGGTGTAAACTCTTAGCCCGCCCAGCTGTGACTCTCCCAGAAAAATATTTTTTAAAATAATTTTGACCTTTTGACTCAGAATTCTGCACCTTCTTTTTTTCCTATGATACCCATGGAGTTCGAAGGGGGACTTTTTTGACTTTCAAGAACTCTGTGAGAGGGGCCAGAGCAGTGGCACAAACGGTAGGGCACTTGCCTTGCACGTACCACGGATGGACCGTGGTTAGATCCCCTGGCATCCCATATGGTTCTCCAAGCCAGAAGCGATTTCTGAGTACATAGCCAGGAGTAACCCTTGAGAGTCACCGGGTGTGGCTGAAAATCAAAAACAACAAGAACAGCAACAAAAGAACTCTATGAGGATTCCCACATTCTCTCAGATACCAGCACACTGATAATTTTGTTGATGCAAAATGCTCAGTTTGCTCTTACCTTGTAGCAGTCAAGCCTGCTATCTCCTCAACCTGTAAAGACTATGCCCCCCGCAAATCTCCAGTGATTGATTCCTCATCATTCATGTCTTGGCTCTGATGGTGTCACCCTCTGAAAATTCTCCATGATATCCTGATCTAATATATTCCCCCACAATTCCCTGACCCAGCATGTGCCATCTCTCTCCTGTGGCTTGATTAATTTTTTTCTTCATAGTGCTTCACACCATCCATAACCATCTCATTAATTTTTAAATGCATGTTGTTTATGTTTCCCTTTAGAAACTTACTTTTATATGGACAAAAACGCTGTTTGGCTCCTCATTCTAGGTACCTGTTTCTGGCACCTAGGAAGTGCTCATAAAGATTTGTTGAGCAAATTATCCCACTTAATCTTCCCAACAGCCCACAAAACAGGTCTTGCACTGCAGCGAAGGGAGTTCGCGCTCCTAGAAGCTAAACAATGTATTTATCACATCAACTAAAACCAGGAGTAGTGCAGAGCTGGGGGTTTAATCTAAACCCTATTGTCTAATTCCTTTCTATTCATCCTATTGATGAGGAGGGATTCTCTCCCCAGGAAAGTGAGTACATAATGCTTGACGCTGGAAAATTGGTACTATTTTATTAGTTAAAAGACTCACAAATCTGAAAGGACACTATGCCTTGCAGGATCATAAGGAGGCTGTACCTGGAAATAGAATAAACCACTAGGGACTCTGGGAGGCAGGTTTTATAGTATCTTCTGTTGTTATAATACTTCTGTAGGCTAGTCAAGAATTGAAAGAATTGAAAGGTTAAGGGATAAGCAAGAAGCATTCCTGCTGTCGTTCATAAAGAGGGTTATTTGACTAGAAGACCATAAAGTAGAGCGATTAGCCCATGTAAGGCTTTGTCAATTTTGCTATATATTAAACAGTTTATGTTATAGGACTTTAATTTTAGGTCTTACATCTTATTAAACATTGTCACAGTAGGACACTATTTAAGAGATGAAATCTTTTAAGATAATACAGAGAGATCCTACAGAAGGTAAGGAACTTGCCTTGCGTGTAGCTGACCCTTGCATGTAGCATCCCTAGTTTAATCCCCAGCACTATACATGTTCTATTAACCACAAAAATCTCTTCCAGGGGCCAGAGTGGTGGTGCTAGAGGTAAGGCATCTGCCTTGCAAGCGCTAGCCTAGGACAGATCACGGTTCAAGCCCTGGCATCCCATATGGTCTCCCTAACAAGAGCGATTTCTGAGTGCATAGCCAGGAGTAACCCCTCAGCATCAAAAAGGTGTGCTCCCCCCCAAAAGAAATCTATTCTAAGCATGGAGTCAGGAATATACCCTAAGCACCCCCCACCCTTCCTCACAAAAATGAAATCCTGCCATTGCAATAAGATAGATGGACTTATAGGGTGTTATGCTTGGTGAAATAAGTCAAGAAAGACAATTTTTCACTCAATAATAATTAGAGAAAACAAATGGATATGTATGAAATAACAAACTTTCCAGCGGTAAGACTAATTTCAGGCTGTAGAAGTGGTGAGCAAATCAGGTAAAAATCTCACAGAGCAATAGCACAGTGGTAGGACGTTTGCCTTACATGCGACCAATCCAGAAGGACCTTGGTTCATTCCTCAAAACAGGAGCGATTTCTGGTTTTTGGGTCACACCTGGCAGCGCTCAGGGGTTACTCCTGGCTCCATGCTCAGAAATTGCTCCTGGCAGGCACGAGGGACCATATAGGGCACCGGGATTCGAACCGATGACCTTTTGCATGAAAGGCAAACGCCTTACCTCCATGCTATCTCCCGGGCCCCAGGAGCGATTTCTGAACACATAGCCAGGAGTAACCCCTGAGTGTCACCAAAAAAAGCAAAAAACAAACAAACAAAAAACAAAAATCTATATTAAAAACAATCTCTCATATTTGGAATATAAAGACACTGTATAGGTATAAAAAATGCCTGAATGTAAAATCACCCTATATGCCATATTTCCAACCCCGGGGTGAATGAGTATGAATCAGAGTCACAAATGGAATAATCCAAATCAGGCTGAGATGAAACACATGTAGTCTGGCAATCTTCCATCTCGTATGGAGCCTTAGCTGACTGCCAGAACTATTATTTTTATTAAGTATAAATACCTTTCTCAGGTGGGTCTGTAAGGACAGAGTAAGGGCAGGTAGCTTAGGCTATCCTGAGTCAGCCCCACCCAGGTTTACATGTAAAACAATCTCTGTGTGGAGGTAAGACCAAGTTGTAAAAAAAATAGATACAAAGGAACCAGGGATGATCTTTGTTTTATATGAAGTCAAGTTGTAAACAGATACAAAGAAATCAGGGATGATCTTTGTTGTGGGTTAAATATTATGTAACTTAGCATCCGATGGCACCAGAAATGGAGAACCTATCTTCAGTAGGAAGTTTATTACCACGAAGAATTGTGGGTAAGTGGAGGACACTGGGACAATGGTGGAGGGAACTGACGCTTCGTAGGAACATGTAGTGATAGATTATGTTATATGTGAAATCCTACCACCAGCAGTATTATAAAACAGGTTGTATAAACTAAAAAAACCCAAGTCTATGATATAATAAAGGCTAATATAAAACTTTTATTATTTTTTAATATATTTACTTAAGCACCATGATTACAAACATGTTTGTAGTTGGATTTTAGTTCTAAAATAAACACTCCCCTTCACCAGTAGAAACATGGAACTTCCACAGTGAACTTAATACAGCCTCAAAATATACTGTTTTAGTGATTAAACTCAAAACTCAGATATTGTTATAATGCATAATTATATCAATAGTAAAAATTAAAAAATTTAAACCCTGTTGCTGATTGAAGAGAAAACAAAAGGATTGGCTGATAACAAGGAGATGAAGTTGAAGTTGCCATTGAATAAGGTAATCTAAAATTAGGGGCCGGGCGGTGGCGCTGGAGGTAAGGTGCCTGCCTTGTCTGTGCTAACCTAGGACAGACCGCGGTTCAATCCCCCGGTTCCCCATATGGTCCCCCGTGCCTGCCAGGAGCGACTTCTGAGCGAATAGCCAGGAGTAACCCCTGAACATCACCAGGTGTGGCCTAAAAACCAAAAAAATAAAAATAAAAATAAAAATAAAGTGGTTCTACCACCCCTGGAGGGAAGTGCTGGTCCTTTCCAAAGCACTTCAGTCTTCAGAAAGTCCTTTTTTATTTCAAGAGTAATGAAAATTTGGCAAGACTGGTCTTTCTGGGAAGAACCTCAAGGGCAATATTACAGAGCATCTAAGCTCAGAAGATGATGGACGTTGGCAAGCTTGAGTCCTGGAGCCTGTTCAACACTTACCCATATTACCAATGGGCCTTGATACTGTGATTCTTAAACTCCCATAAAAACCAAACTTTATGGATGGGGTAAACATAATGCATTATCTTCTTGAAGATGGGCTTTAGTTTGTGCAAAGAGCATAGATACAATGTCCCAACTATAGACAACTGATCTAGGTGTTTTCTGGAGTTGTTATGGCCTCAAATATAAACTCATTGAGAAGAACAGAAACCATGTCATTGGCTAAGTCATAGAAATTTCGTTGGCATTTCAGCTGTTCAGTTGGGTCAAAAATCAAGATTATTTTCAATATGTGGGATGAAGAAGTGTTGGCAGGTTTTTTTGGATGTGTGGGTGTGTTGTCATTGTCTCTTACTTTTTGCCTTTGGTTTTTTTAGATTGAATTATTTGTGTACTTTTATAAGCACACAAAGGAAAAGGAGGTAGGAGTCAAGGTTGACTTGACTCAGGCTTTTTTCTTACATGAATCACTTGCTGAAATGTCTCCTATATGCTTTCCCTGATCTTGTCATTGTGCTTATATATATATATGTATATATATATATATATATATATATATATCAGGGGTTTCAAACTTGTGGGTCATGGGCAGCAAACAGCCCTCATACAACATTTTGTGGCCCTGCCCTAGAGGAATCTTTTTTTGTTTTGTTTTGTTTTGGTTGTTTGGGTCACACACCCCAATGTTCAAGGCTTACTAACTGACTTTGCACTCAAGGATCACCCTGACTTTGCCTCCTGTGACCCCTAGGTAAATTGAGTTTGAGACCCCTATGATAGTCTAGCTTGGAAGTTTGTTCTCTATCCTTCCCCCTCCTTTATCATCTATCCGCTTTACAGCTGATCTTAGTTATCCTGCTGATGTCACTTCCTCAGAGAGATGTGTTCTTGATTCAATTCTGCATTTCCTTTCTGTAATCTCCAAACCTGTGTTCAGAGATTGCTCCCAGTGGCCTCCCCACCCTGATAAGACTGGACAAGAGCAAGACTTTGACACTGGCTAGAGGATCAGACCTGTCAACTCCTCGTTCTCTCTCAGGATTGTTCTCTCCATCCACCTTGCTATAATACCAGCCTAAATTACTCCCATTCAATCTGGTCCCATTCTGCACTCTACTCCTTACAGGCTCCAGCTCAAGTCTTCCCACACCTACTATGAGTGTCCACAAGAAATAAGGCCCCATCATCAGATCAGGGAATGTTCTACCAAAGTCATTCCTCCACCCCACTCTTTCTCCACAGATTATTCCACATTTAATTTCAGACTGTGATCTACATGCCCAGGACCCTGTGTTCTAATATTCCAACCATGAGTCCATTTCAAGCCTGCATAGGACACTTCCCAGCTTATTCTTTGAAGACAGAGCCATGACCAGTATAGACATCATTAGATCTGAAGTAAGGCTATGAAGCAGCTGATTGGGTATCAGTTATGTAAGAAGCTCTAGGCTGGAGAAGTAAATCTACCAGATGTGGTAGAGGTAAGAAATTGTCAGCAAGCTGGGCAATACATGTACTAGGGGCTCTTCTGCAATGAACCTTCATGAACTCCTTTCTACCTTCAGAGAAACTATTCAAACACTTGAGCAAGAGACACAGTTGTGTCCCAATAAAAAAATTTTTTTTGCAAAAACCAATAGCAGGTCATACTTTTCCTGTTTGCCAAACCCTAATACCAATGATCATTAGTAGCCAAATTCTTACCAGAGGGGCTAAGGAAATGACTCAAAGGACTTGAGTACATACTTTGCTCTCTATATACCTATTGAATGTTTCTATGCTGACAAACTGCCTTAATATGTTTGTCAACTTAAAGAATCTGGGGAGTCAGGCTAGGGGAAGCAATGTTATATTGAATAAATCAACAGACTATGAGCTCACTGATGGTAGCAAAGTCTACCTTAAAGCTTGGAAAGTTCTGGCATCTGTCTCCATATGTGTTTGACTCATTCTTCATGATAGATCACTGCTGAACAGAGATGGAAGATGCCAACCATTGAGGCAGGGTATGGGGGCAAATGGTTAACAGTGTTTTTCTTCCTGAGATCAGAAGGTCAGTTAGGGTGCAAATGTCACAAATGCAACTATGAAAACTCCTGAGAACAGGTGATCCAAATACTCCCCAGTACTGCAGAATCCTGCTTGCTAAGGTTCTGGAATTGAACCACTATCCAGATTGGCTGAGAATAAACAATGGGACATCTAGGCTGAGTACCTCTTAAAAGCATATCTCCTTCCCCCAAAAAAATATAGTCTTTGTTTTGGTTTGGTTTTGAGGGGGGCCAAATTTGGACAGTGATCCAAGGTTACTTCTGACTTTGTATTCAGGAATCATTACTGGTTAATTTGGGGGATCATATAGGATGTTGGAATCGAACCATGTTGGCTGCATGCAAGTTAAGTGTGTTTATGCTGTATTATCACTCTAGACCTCAAAATAGTCTTTTATATACACCCTTCACAATTGCTTTATTTTCACTTTCTAATACTAGGACATATAATCAAAGAGAAGATTGAAAAATATATAGGGGGATTATAGTATAGAAAATGAAGACATGCCACAGGAAATTATTTTGAAAATAATATAAAGCACAAGTGCACATTAGCAGTCATAGTGCCAGTCACATGAACAAGCTAAAACCCCTTAATAAATTGTGGGTATTAAGCACCTGCTGTATTCCAGAATTACATGTATGGCTTCTTGATCTTTGCAAAAATCTTGTAGAAAAGGAACTAGACACTCTTCCACTTACTGATAAGATAGAAATGGAATCTAGGGGGTTAATTGAAAGGTTATCCACCTGATCTAAGGTAGAATGAACAGCAGTCACTAGAACCTAAACAGAGAAAAAAAAAGAAAGAAAAAATTAGGAAAGAAAGGGAAGGAAGGAAGAAAGAAAGAAAGAAAG